>PVKM010007384.1:15927-41774 GCA_004027735.1 Carollia perspicillata | reverse complement strand
GAGGGCTTTGTTTTTGTTCGTGAGATCATTTGATGCAAGCCAGAACTTCACTGTCCTGAGGGCTTGAGGCTTAAGGGAGTGGTTGGACAAGTGCTCAGAAGGGGGCCGTAGGAGGCTACTCCCTGGTTTCCTTCTTTCTCCTCCAAGGGGGTCTACCACATGACCAGTAACACGCCAGAGGAGGAAATAGCAGGGGAGAATCCAAACCACATGACCAAGGGATATGAAAGATCAGGGGTTCAAACAGCATGATCAGCAATATGCTAGAGGAGGGAAGGTCACCCTGAGGGAGAGGTCCCACCTACGATACTTGCCCTCCCAGTTTTGCCTGTTGCTACACACCCAGGGCTTTCAGCCCTAGTGACCTTCTGTACCTGGCCTATTGCTCCGACTCTGCTCCTGCCTGTCTAAATGCCTATGATATCACTCACAAAGCTTTGTGAACTACACAGCACTGTGAATATAAAAATATGTTTTTTATATGATTGAATTTATTATCCCAAAATTTGAGGAAGAAAGTCAAGGCCATCTCTCTGCTCTTCTCTTCCAAGAGCAGAGTTAGCTCTTCCTTTCTGTTTGTTGCTATTTGATACAGCACTTGTTCCTGTGTCCGCTTCCTGAGAAACAGTGAGATCCTTCCGGGCCAAGATTTGTGTTTATTGGGGGGATGGGGGTGGACTGGGATGGGAGTAAAAGACAGAAAACTGTACTTGAACAACAATTAAAATAAAAATTTTTAAAAAAGAAAAAAAGATTTGTGTTTATGTTGGCATTTCGTTGTTTTGTTTTGTTTTGTTCTGTTTTGTTTTGCTTTTATATCCTTAGTGCCCCCAAAGAGCATAAAACAGAATAACTGCTTACAAAAGGGAGAAGAAAGGATGGGTGAGGATGGATGGGTGGATGGATGGATGGATGGAGAAAGGGGCCCAAGGAATGACCTAATGTTCCTGCTTCTTGTCTCACCTACACCTCTATCTCTAACAACAGAATGAGCCTCAGGATTCACATTAACAGCAAGAAGCAATGAGAGTTTTCTCGTCGATCACACAGAGAGCAGAGAACTAAGCTAATTGTACGTTCTGGCTCAGAGTTCAGTTGCAAATTCTCTCTCACCTCTGAAGTCTGTGGTTTAGAAGAACCACACACCTGGAGACCAGCTGCTGGAAAGTAAACTTTCATATAAATAAATGTATGCATGTGTAAGAGAGAGACAGACAGCTGCCATGAATTTTTATGCTTTTAAGACATTTGGCTTTTAGGAGGCACCCAACTTAAGATATATTTTCATTCCAATTGCCAAAGATCACAAGACTTTCATTCCAACACGGCTGGAGCCTAGCTGTCAATGCCATGTGGCACTGACACTGAGAAAAGAGAAAAAGCAAAGACGCCAGAGTCTGGAAGTACTTTCCACCCTTTACAACTGGAAAAGTAAATGCTACAGTGCTGCCCAGAGGGGAGGAAGGAGCTCCCAGCCTGCTACTCCCTCAAGATCCCACAACGAAGTCATTGTGTTTGGAGGTAGTTTAGGGGTCATCTTTGTGAATACAGGAACCCAACTGCTCAAAAGTAACAAATGTTGCACCCTGGAAAGAAAGCATGAGCGGTAGTTCTAACAAAGCAGCCCAGGGGAGGAAATGGGCATACAAAGCACTTTTTCTATCCCAAACAACTTCAAACCTCGTGCAGACTCATCTAGAAGTATGAATGGGTTATGACATGTGGCATTTTTGTTGAAAGTGTCAGCGAGGAAAGGAGCAGGGGAGGAGGCTCCACTTCCCTCCCTGGAGACTAGAGGGGACTCAGGGACGACAGGAGAGAAGGCCCAGCTGCGTGACCCACTTCTTCCCTGCACCTCCCTCGCCCCACCTGCAGAGGGCAGGCAGCTCCCAGGAGCGAGGCTGCATCTTCCCGCTGTGAGACGGTTCCTCAGTTTAGAGGAACTGGTTTCCATCTGCCCAAGGGGTAGGATCTGAAACTGGGGATTTTTGGCCCAGAGCCACATTTAGAAGCTTCACAACATCTAGGGGGTGAGTCATGCCAAAGCAAAGCAGGCCAGGCAGAGAGAGGGAAAGGGGACAGTACCCGCCACTTCCCTTCCCGGAGATGCAGGCAACTGTGAAACACACAGCATGCTCAGGGCTTTTAAAGTGCAGTTTATCTAAGAAAGTAGCTGCAGCCTGTTTCCTCCTTCAAAAATGAGGTTGTTCAAAAAAATAAAAGGTGGGGGCATCAGCACCTGTTGTGGAATACAAAATCTTTTAGCCCAAATATGACTTTGTAGCCAAAAGGAAGCTGAAAGGTATTCTTAAACAGAATCCACTTTATAACTGTCACACAGGTATCTTTCTTTCTTTTAAAAAATATATTTTGTTTCTTTTTAGAGAAGGGAAGGGAGGAAGAGAGGGAGAGAAACATCAATGTGTGGTTGCCTCTCCCATGTCCCCTACTGGGGACCTGGCCTGCAACCCAGGCATGTGCCCTGACTGGGAATCAAACCAGAGACCCTTTGGTTTGCAAGCTGACACTCAATCCACTGAGTCACACCAGCCAGGGCTGTTACTTTTTTTAAAAGGGTATTTCTGCCCTTTGTCCTCCCTTCGTACATTAAATTTTTATTATTAAAAAAATATACCAAAATGCATGGAGAATGACACCTATCTATCTGTCCACCACCCACCATGAACGAATAGCATTCTTTGTGTTTACTTCCTATCTTTTTCTAAGGAATGACATATCGAAGAGAAATGAAGCCCCTCGTGTTCCTGTTTCCAGGTCCCAGGTCCCTCTCTCACGCGGAGGAAAGCAGGGCACGGTGCTGGCGTGCGGGCTCCACACCTTTACTTTACCACACACGCAGGTATCCTGATCCCCATGCTGCTCTGGTTTTCAACTCATACAAATAGATCTGTGTGGTACACAAATATGTTAACGAGTTTTTTATCTGCTGTTATAATTTTTAGATCTATTAGTGTTAAAACGCATACTTCTGGTTCTTCTTATTTGTTGCAGCACAGAGACTTTGTACAAATTTCTTCTACAACCTCTGCCCTCCTGATGGGGTCTTTCGCTATCACAAAATTGCTGCACTAAACATCTTCACATTCTTACAATATGTCTGAGAGTTCCTCTAAGGCGTGTTTGTAAAAGTAGAAGTGATGGGCACACGTGCCATGCCCCTTTAATGGTCCCAGATGTCATCTAATAGCTCTCCTAAATACACGAATCAATTTATACCCATTAGCAAGCCCTGAGTTCCCAGCTGCCTGTATGGCCCATCAACATTCAGAAACTGTCAGACCTTTTAATATTTGTCGAGCTGATAGCATCATTTTGTTGAATTGAATATTTCTAATTTGCATTTCCCTGGTCATGACCAGCCATCCTTTCCTGTCAGGGGACATTTGAGGTTTCCCCTTTGTAAATTTCCTCTTCAGAGTCTTTGCCTGTTTTCTTTTTCTATTGGGTTGTTGATCTTTTTATTAATGATTTACAAATGATCTTATTTTCATTACCAATCATTTATCTATGTTGCAAATGTCTTCTCTAAATTTTTCGGCTGCCCATTGAGCTTTAAAACATAAACTGAGAAGTCTTCTGAATATATTCCTCCTGAAACAGGGTACTGTCCCAAAGTCAGAAGGGAGTCGTTTACACAGCTACAGTAAGATCTACAAATACCAACAAAACCGTAGTCCAGCCGTAACCATATAACTTTTATGTTTGGGGAGCACTTTATATTTTTCAGGGCACCTTTTGATTACCTTGTCTCAGTCTCAAAAAACCTATAAGGCTCACAGGGCCTCATTTCTCATCTCTAAGATTCAGTGGTTAATCATAAACATCCTTTTAATGATCAAAGTCTGACCTCCTATCCCTCTTCCACAGGTGGGGAGACCTGTGCAGAGGCGCAGAGGAGTGGAAAAACTTGTCCAGGGTCACCTCTGCTTAAGGATTCAGGCGGGTTGTTTGTGTATTACTGCTCAGTAAAGCTGGGGATGGGGGAGTTACAGACTGGCAGGGGGAGTACAATCCTAGTCACCTGATCCCTTGGGCAGGTCTCTGCCCTGCAGCAGGCTACAAGGAGGGAGACGGGAAGATGAGGGTCAGACGGGCACAGCTCTAGTACTTGAACTTCCAAAGTAGGGGGAAGAAGATAGCAGCCCCTCTGGACTCACACAGGATGAAGCCCACCCAGTGTTTCTGCTCCCAACAAGAAAAAAGCCACGTGAACACAAGGATGGACTCTATTCAACGCCTTTTATTGAGCAGTGAATGCGGGGCCAGGACCCTGTGCACCCACTTACGGACATGCTACCAGCTCATTGCTAGAGGCAAGTCCCTGTTACAGGCATGAAAGGACAGACCCCAGTGCCTTTTTTTTTCATTGTTATTAGTACATACAGAAACACTGACTTACCCAGAACTTGTATTTAAGACTGTAACCAAACGGGAGTGGCTCTTACTCTCAGCACAGAATGACGTAACCGTGGGTGGAACAGTGAAGATGAAAGAAAACTGCAACCAACCGGCATGAAACTTTCCAGCAGATGCGGGGCCCCAAGTAACTGCACAGACACTCTGGTCGTGGGGTGCACTTGGCATTGCCTTGGCCAGTTCAGGCTCACTCTATTCCGTACTGTCTGGAAGGATGTAGTGATGTCCACATTTCTGGGGTGTTCTCCAGGGGTGCCTTCTCTCTTTCCCCAGAAACCAAGCATACCTGAACTAATTATGCAGTTTCCTAGTTTAACTCCCTGGGTTTTGGTTGTTTTGTGGTTTTGTTTAGTTACGCTACAAACTCTTAGGCAGACAAATGCAGTCTGAATATTCCTTATAGTCCACTGCATGGCTTATAATGTAGAATTACTTGTTTCTATTACTATGGGAACAGATTGTAAAATTCTTTCTTTCCTGTCTGTGATCATGAGTCTGATCCTATCCGCTTCAAAGCACCGAGACAGTGCCTTAAGCATAACAGATGTTCCAGAAGTATCTGCAGAATGCACAAATCAGTGGCTGATAATACCCATTGGGTGCTGGCAACATCTTCTACCAATTTCAGAGCTTCGAGGAGTTAGCAAAATTTGGGGTAGGAAGGAATTCATTTGACAACCGTAGAAAGATGGAAAATAACCTCTGCAGCATTTCCTAACACTCCTCCACACTGGCAATGACTGCTCATGGAAATACGTGCTGCCATGCCTTCGCATTAACTGTCACTTTAATTCATTAAGTAAACCTAAATTACAGCCTATATATCTTCTAAAGGTTTTTTTTTTAATCCCTGACATAAACTTTTCAAGTTAAGACCTAAAGCTGAAGCAAAACTTCCTGCGAAACACTGTCCTGCTTGTGGGGAATGAAGGCCCTGAGCCTTCCTCCATGAGACCCACATAAAGCCCCTGAGTGATGGGTACACCTAGACACAGGTGGACCTCGGAAAATGCCCACCCTCAGCTCCAGAAAAAAAGCATCCAAATGCAGGACATCACCAATGTAGCTACCCCAGGCCACACAGTCAGGACCTTCCCTCCCACGGCCCACCCTCTGTGGCACAGGGCTGCCTGGTGCTGAATGAATTGGAGATGGCATCAGGCCCCTGGACCTCCAGGCATGTGGAAATCAACAGCAGAACCCTGGACCCCAGCCTTGCCTGGACTTCCCCTGTACCCCCAGAAGAGTCTTTCCGGAGAGTCCTTCTGAGGGACGTCAGTGAAAAGAGGACAAATGGACGGCTAGAAACCCCAGAGTTACAGCAAAATTCCAGGAGAGCCAGAACAGGGCCATGTCCCCAGCAGAAGCTGAGGCGGCGCCTTTCCAATGCCTTGGAAATATTCTCCAGGAGTCTGTAGAGAAGACAGAACAGGATGGCCAACAGACATCTATAGCAGCTGAGGGTTTCAGACAAACAGCACTGGGCTCAGTAAGGCCAGCTCCCTCCTCCCACGCCTGCAGCTCAGTTGTAGGAAAGGTAATTGATGAGCCGGGAAGGGATGTTCAGCTTGGCGATCTTCTCCAGCCCTCTGACCCCGGTGGCCCTCCTAAAGCTCACCCTGCAGAGCTGTAACAGGGTTAGGGGCGTCTCTGGAAAAAGGGAACAGGAAGCATGTGAGGTTAGCTTAACATAGTTGAACAGAGATTAACATCCTTCGACTTAAAAAATATCAAGAACTGCAAATACCTCCCTTTTCCTGGAAATAGGACATGCCCTGCAATCCTTGTCTGGAAGGCTACCAGGAGAGACAGCCAGGACCCAAGGAAGCAAGAGCAGGAAATGAAATTCCAGTGATGTCCAGAGAGATTTAATTTTGTGGGGTTTTTGTGTGGGTTTATACATGTGTGTGTTTGTGTTTGTGTGTGTGTGTGTGTGTGTGTGTGTGATTTTTGTCCCATAATAATATAACCTAGCACGAGGATTTGTCAGCCAAGCACTAGTCTACAGCTATTGGCCTTGTTTGTTACACTTCCAGACAATGAGGGACAGGATGACGGTTAGTCCTGGGCTGGTGCTGGCTGCCAGCTCCTGCTGTTCAAGGCCACAGGCTCTGCTCTGGCTACTGAGTGCCGCAGGGCACAAGGGGACCCCAACAGAAATGACGCACATGGCATCTCCAGAAGAGTATGCAATGTATGTCCTAATGCAGAGGGTCAGGAACTCAGGACAAAAGACAAGCCTGGAGCTGTGGCTCAGGAATGCGAGCAAACCAGGGCCAAAGAAGGAAGATGCCTGCGGGTACCTGGCAGCTGAGGCACAGAGACATTTGCAAAGCAGAGCCCGGCTGCAAGGACCCGTCTTTTAGAATGATCTCTGTTTGACAAAAAATATAAAACCAACTAGAGTTTTCTCAATTTGTCAAAATTTTTTAAATAAGAACTTTGAAAGAAAAAAGAAGAATTAGTGGTGAAATTCATTTTCCCATGTGACCTTTTCCCCAAAAAATTATTTGGAAAGAAAACATCATGTGTCAGGAAATGTTAGCCGACAGATACGGATGGAGTTTGCCTCTAAGTTCATAATGGATTTTGGGCAAAAGTTTAAATAGTTTTTTTCAACTGGTAGGTATTTAAAAGCCTCTTGTAACTCTAATTCTATATAAATTCATTTAAAAATTGTGCCACAATTTTTTCTAAGCCAAAGAAGATACCTCATCCTTAGCCATATCATTTGTTTCCTGAAGAGTGAGGGCTGGGTCTACATTCTCAGCCTTGTATGGGCTCAGCCTGGATTATGTATTTGCTCCTAAATGCTCTGATATATTGTCAGAACAGAGCTTCTTGCATAAGTGTCTCCTGTGTAACTCTACAACGCATTGCGTCACTCAGACAGCAAAGAGAGCCGGGCCTCACTTTCGTAGTGCTCAAAGCACTTGGCAGGGGCACTGCTACTCCACGTGTAGTCAGAGGGCTTCTTCCCCCGGTTGTCCCGTGCATAGATGTTGCCTCCAAACTCAATCAGCATCTCGATGAGGTCCACGTTCTTCACCTTGGCTGCATGATGAAGGGCTGTCTCGTGAAGCTTTGCTGCATTCACATTAGCTCCTGCAGGTAAAATGGAAACAAGTATCACCAAGGAGAGAACTTGGAGCCGAGGGAAACATCTGCTTTCACTTTTCAGCACAGTATACAAAAGCCATCCCTATCCAGGAAATAAAATCAAGATAGACTCTGCAGCAGCCTTTTCAAAATCCAAAAGCACTAATTACTATTTTTTCTTATGACAGGAAAGCTAAAGAAAGGTAGCAATAATAAAGAAATGTAACAGGAAATAGAGCCAAAAATAAGAAAAATAAAAAACGTCCCTGTGAGTTGTGAAACAGTCTAATGTGCTGTACAGTCTGTCCCCAAGGTCCTGAGACTGGGAGCTCAGGTTGACCTACTCAAGCTCTCCTGCCTGACCTTGTAGATGCATGCACACACATGTACACACAGTAATGCACATGTGCATATATGCACATGTGTGTATGCATGCACATGTGTGTACACGCACATTGCCCACACAGAATGGAGGCTCTAACATTGTGTGTTGCATGAATAAATGAATATTCCTTAAATATAAATATTCTTTTACAAAAGGGAAGCTCAAAGAGAAAAATAGGTGAGGTTCCCCAAACACCTTGAAGTTCAAATAAGAAGTGAGGTCTCATAATCATGAGTTTAGCTCTGCCATCCACCTCTTTCCCATTATAATAGTAGATATTCAAAAAGATGCAGACAAGTAGTAGCTAAAGACAGCATTTTTAGATGCACTAAAAAGACAGATTTGATAAAAACACGATTTGAGTAAAATATCATACTTAGGGAACAGCCATTACAATCTTTTTTGAAAATGCCAAGCTTTTGCATCAAAAAAAAATAAATAAATAAAATACCTAGAAATAAATTTAACCAAAGCTGTAAAAAGTCTGTACTCAGAAAATTAGAAGACACTGAAGAAAGAAGTTGAAGAAGATACAAATAAGTGGAAGCATATACCATGCTCATTGATAGGGAGAATTAATATCACTGACATATCCACACTACCCAAAGCAATCTATAGATTGAACGCAATTCCCATCAGGATACCAATATTTCACAGAACTAGAACAAATGTTCCAAAAAATTCACATAGAACCACAAAAGAACCCAAATAGCCACAGTGATCTTGAAGAAGAAAAACAAAGTAGGAGGAATCATGCTGATATTAAACTAGACTATAAGGCCATAGTAATAAAACAGCCTGCTACTTGCATTAAAACAAACACATAGGTCAACAGAACAGAATACAGAGCCCAGAAATAAACCCAAGCCTTTATGGTCAATTAATATTTGACAAAGGAGGCAAGAACATACAATGGGGTAAAGATAGCCTCTTCAATACTGTTGGGAAAATTGAACAGATACATGCAAAAAATGAAACTAGACGTGTATGCAGGCTAATGTGAATGCGGCAAAGCTTCACCTTCTTACACCACACACAAGAATAAGCTCAAAATGGATTAAAGACTTGACTTAAGCATTAGACTTGAAACCATAATATCCTAGAAGAAAATATATGCAGTAAAATCTCAGATATTTCTTGTAGCAATATTTTTTCTTCTACATCAGGGGAAACAAAAGGAAAAATAAACAAATACATCAAACTAAAAAGCTTTGCACCTGAAATGAAACCATCAACAAAGCAAAAAAAACCCACTGAATGGTAAAACATAGTCACCAGTGACATATCTCATAAGGAGTTAATATCCTATTTTTATAAACAACTTATAAAACTCACCAAAAATCCCAAACAATCCAATTAAAAAATGGGCAAAGGACCTGAATAGGCCCTTCTCCAAAGAGGACATACAGTTGGCCAATAGACATAGGGAAAAAAATGCTCAGCATCACTAATCAACAGAGAAATGCAAATTAAAACCACAATGAGCTATCACTTCACACCTGTCAGAAAGGTCATCATCAATAAATCAACAAACAAGTGCTGGGGAGGTTGTGGAGAAAGGGGAACCCTTTTGCACTGTTGGTAGAAATGCAGACTGGTGCAGCCACTGTGGAAAGCAGTATGGAGATACCTCAAAAAATTAAAAATGGAACTGCCTCATGACACAGCAATTCTACTTCTAGGAATATATCTGAAGAAGCCCAAAACACAAATTCGAAAGAATATATGCACCCCTATGTTCATTACAGCATTATTTACAATAGCCAAGATTTGGAATCAGCCCAAGTGCCCCTCAGTAGATGAGTGGATAAAAAAGCTGTGTTACATTTACACAATGGAATACTACTCAGCATAAAAAAGAAGGAAGTCTAACCTTTTATGGCAGTGTGGATGGACCTGGAGAGTATTACGCTAAGTGAAATAAGCCAGCCAGAGAAAGACAAACATATGATTTCAATTACATATAGAATCTAATGAAAACAAACAAACAAACAAAATAACATCAGACTCATAGATAGCCTCAAGAAAATGGCCCAGAATCAGTGAAGTCACCCCTCAAGTAGTAGATTCAAATCATAATCATAAAATGTCATTAAAGCGAGGTTTTTGAAAATCAGATCACCTGCATGTCACTATTAATGATAAATTTGGAGGGCCAAAATAGGAGAATATGAGAGGGTACAGGGCTATTGAATTTTGTACTCCCACTGCTCGAAAATATTTGAAAAACCCTGCCTCTGATTTCTGATTTAAAATAGTTTCATACCCCTGGTAAAATATAAAAACTTGTTCATAACAGTGTTCACTGTATGACCCTAAGAATGCAGCAAGCACTTCATCATGATAACATGAGTGAGGAGCAGTTCTCTCCACTTCCCACCGCCAAACTCAAACGTTAGGTCAAGAAAAACAATCCCTCAATTAGAAAGAAGGCTAAATCACCTAATTACTTAATTTGGCAGATGTGTATCACAAACATAATAGTTAAAAGCAACACATTAAATAAAGGAAGCACTTTCCCTGCAATCTGACCACTGTACCATATCAGGGATATCGTTCCAATACTTGCTGATGTGAGTAAATAATTGTATAGTGCTGCAATAATAATACAGATGTGAACTTGAATACTAAACACAAACTTGTAATGAAAAATAAATTGTAAAGTCTACCAAATCTAAAGTTCAAGTAGCTTTCTCTCAGGTCATTAATTTTCACAATATTCTTGCCCATAAAGAAGGAAAAAGATTATCTATTTTAGTGACAGAGAAAACCACATGGGAAGTATAAAGCGACTCTCATGGTCAAGGAGAAAACTATGGCTGGAAATAGCTCTAAAAATCATACCAGCCCTTCCATCCCATTCCATGTGGTTTCTCAGTATAGAAGGTCTTGGCAGGGGGACTCCAACAGGTGGCCATCCCAAGGTACCTCTTAAAAATGTGTTCTTGGCATCATTTGATGGGGTATAAAGAAAAGACTGGTGACTAAGAGGGAAGCTGGCATACTCTGCAGCAGCTGGAAACAGCAGACCAAAGGTACACAGGGCAACATGGGCGGGTCTTGAAAACAGGCAGGGCTGAGTGAAAAAACAGGAAATATAACACAATACCATTTATCTCAATTAAAAATACTTGCCTCAATCAACAATATGTATCTTACAAAAACACATGCACATGCAGACAGAACACATATAGATGTACATTAGATTGGTGGCGTGGGGGGCCAGAGGAAAGAAGCAAGGGACGGGTGGGAGCAGGAGTGGCCCCCAATGATCATTTGTGGGGACCAATGATCATCATGTGCCTTGAACTGAGTGGGGAAAGAGAGAGGGAGGGATAGGGAGAGAGAGAGAGGGAGAGACCGCAAAACAGCTAATGCCATCTGGGCATTAAAAATTCTCAACTTCATGCTTCAGAGAAAATGGGTCAAAGTCTGATCATTACCAAAATCCTGATGTCAAAGCAAAATAGGAAGGATTGCAGTGGACTGGGTAAAACTTTAACCAGCGAAGATGAGGGGCTGACATCAGCTTAGCACACCAAGAACCCAGTGCAATCCTGGGCAGAGCAGGCACACATAGCTTGGTAGTATGCTGGCTGAAACAGTGACTGAGAAACGTAACAAGCAGTGTGCTGGGAAGGTGGAAGCAGACACTGCTCAATTAGCCCTTCTGAGGGCCTCCTACAGAGTTAAATATTTACTGCCAGTAATCAGATTAAAAATTACCCCATTGTGATAACTGGACTTTCCCCTTCCCCAACCCTCCTCCTCTACAAGAATCAACTACATCTCAGCAACTTAGCCTCCCTGAGCACAAAAGACCAACAGCCTCCTATCCACCCCTGAGGGCCCCCCACAGCTTGGATCCTGCCACAGGGCTGGGCCCTGTCTGAAATCGAGGGGAAAAGCACCTACGTGCTTATTTTCCTAGAGACATGGTCAGTGGCCTGCATTTGATTTTCCAAAGAGGTCTGTGACCAGCACCCCTAAAGTTAAAAATCATTATTTTGAAAAGAATCCATATGCTGTCCTCTTCTCTCTACTTTTCTGCACGTTTGAGATTTCGCATAGTTAAATAATAGTTTTCCTAAATAAGAAAAAGACTGCATGTGATCTAAGAAGAATATAAAGGCACCAGTCCACCTGAGAAGAGAATAGCAAGGACTGAGTCTAGAGCTGACAGCACAGTGGCAGTCAGCAATAGCATATGATGACACTGACACATGGGGAGCTGTCCCAGGAGATTTCTGGTCTTCCCTCATTCAAGTTCCCTGGCATATGGAAACTCCCTTTAGACTTTACCAGGTTCCCCGCTTCAGACTGCAATGGACATTACGGACCCCTTCCCACTCCTTTCCAACACCACCGAGCTGCCACCCTGCAGTGTGGAGAGCAGCCCTGGGGTGGGAGGGAGCAGAATGACCTAACCTCCAGCTCCCAGTGTGGGCTCTGATTGGGTTTATCCCAGCTCCCACCTAGACCCAAGCCAATTGGAATTTGTAGAGTCAGGCCAAAAGGACTGAATAAAGTTTGGACGTGGGACCCAATTCAGGCTGATGGGACATAAGGGAAGGTGTAAGGGAGACCTGGAAGAGTTCGGAAGAGTTTTCACTCTTCTAAGGAAGATATCAGAAGCTTCATGAGGTGAAGCTTTTGGATTTCAGCCCAGCTCTGTTGTGTCCATCCTACCCCAACAGGGACACCAGGTGAATGATCACGTGACCACTGAGGAAAGCAGTAGAATTGTAAAATTCAAAGAAAATTGATGACCCTGTTGAACCCCAGGGTCAAACTGACTCTGAAACCGGCTTTAGGTCTAATCCTTTCAGTTATCTGAACCAAGAAATAAAGCCCCCCACCCAGCTGGAGTTAGTCTCTACTAGTTATGAAGGAGAAACCACTGCTGTCGAGTCCTAACTAACGCAGAGAGGATATTGGGGTTAAAACCTCTAATTTGGCCCTGGCCAGCATGGCTCAATTGTTTGGAGCATCATCCCATCAACCAGAAGGTCACAGGTTCCATTCCTGGTCCAGACACATGCCTAGGTTGCAGGTTTGGTCCCCATTAGGAGTGCACAATAGGCAACCAATCGGTGTTTCTCTCCCTCATTCTCTCCCTCCTTTTCCCTCTCTCTAAAATCAATAAGCATGTCTTCAAGTAGCACTGAAAAAAACAGCAACTCTAATTTGATCCTTTCCCCTGAAGCCACAACAAAATGAACTAAAAACATTAAATGAAGATACACTAAGCACATATATACCAGGCACTCTGCAGAGGATCAGTGCACAGTCACACCTTTATTTTAAAAGCTGTGGGTTGTGGCACTATAAAATATTTATTTTAAAAGTTAAACAGTAATGATAGGTAAACACCCAGACTGACAGAAATGGGATCCAACTATGTGATGAGTGACTTGGCTGGAAGACTTATGACTACATCTAATCTAAATATTTTATCATTGTGTAAAAAATAAAAACTGCTACCATGACCAACTTTACACAAAATGAATTTCACTGAAATAACTTAAAAGTAACACCTTAAAGTGAGTACGACTCGCTAATAGAAAACTACATATAACCTAAGTGCAAATGACCACCACCCAAAGAGAATTCATAATCTTTCTACTTCTGACCAGTTGTCTTTTATCCTAAGCTGTACCCACAATGGATGAGGTAAAATTTTCTCTCAACAAAATATTTAAGTTGGGTTCATAATAAAAACTCCTTTTCCAATATCCAATTTAGCTTCATTGTAAAACTCATGTGGCAGACCAGACAAGTCCTGAATTTAACCTTCAGTTGCTTGGATTGTTCCTTATTTTGTTTGTTGGTTTTTTTCCTCTTGGGAACCTCTCTATTCTGAGCAGTTTTTATTAAAAAATTTTTCAATTACAGTTGGTATGCAATATTATGTTAGTTTCAGATGTACTACATAGTAATTAGCATTGATATAAATTACATAGTGATTACCCCAATAAATCTATTACCCATCTGACAACATACATAGTTATTACAATATTATTGACTACATTTCCTATGCTGTACTTTACATCCCTGTGACTGGTTTTATAACTGGCAATTTGTACATTTTAATCTCTTTCACCTTTTTCATCCATCTCCCTATCACCCCACCACCACCACCACAAGCAACAATAAATTTATTCTCTGAATCTATGAGTTTGTTTCTGTTTTGTTTACTCATTCATTTTGTTTTTTAAGATTCCACATGTAAGTGAAATCAAGTGTTATTTGTGTTTCTCTGAGGTGTCTTGTGAAGGCTTCTTTAGGTTCACCTTGTTGGTGACTCTCTGGGCTTCCTGGACTTATATGTCTATTTCCCTCAATACGTTAGGGAAATTTTCAGTCATTGTTTCTTCAGAGAGGTTTTCAATCCTTCGCTCCCTTTCTTCTCATTCTGATACTCCTATGATGCCAGTGTTGATACGCTTGATGTTGTGCCACAAGCTCCTTAGACTATTCTCACTTTTTTAAATTCTTTTTTTCTTTTTTGCTGTTCAAAATGGGTGTTTTCCACTACTTTGTCTTCCAGATCACTGACCTGATCTGCTTCAACTAATCTGATGTTGATTTCCTCTAATTTAGTCTTCATTGCAGTTATTATATTCTTCATTTCTGACTGGTTCTTTTTTGTGGTTTCTCTTTGTTGAGGAACAAAGAGAAAACAGACACTGCTTGTTTGGGGTTTGTGTACATTTGAGAGATTTTAAGAAAGTCCTCAGCACAAGTTGAGTTAGGCCACTTGTGTGGAAAAGCCCCAGGAAGTGGCTTGGGCAGGCACAGTTTCAGATGTACTGTTCAGAGTTGGGTGGAGTGGGGTCTTAGGGATTCACCAGGGTGGGGCTAGTGGCGGCAGCCAGGTTCATGGAGAGCTCAGATTTGACACTTGCCAGCTGGTAGGAGAAGGACTCAACAAAGAAGCAATGGTGCCGGCCAGTACTTTTGTCCCCAGAGAGAGCCGCCCTGACCCCTTTCCCTACATCTCTTGCCCTAAAGCCAGTTAATTCAGTTCCTCCTCATATGTCCCTGGTGCTCTTCAATCAGCTGCCCCCACACCAAGGCCCAGATCCAGTGCATATGTGAGTGAGTGAGTATATGAGCAAGTGAATATGTGCTTGGGCCCCTCGAAAGGAACACCTTGGTCTCCCACAGCCCCCCATCCTCACTCAAACATAACCCTTGCTGGTTTTCACAGCTAGATGTCATGGGCACTTCTCATCCCTGAACTGATGGTCCAGGCTGGGGATCCTGATAGGGCTCTGAGACCCCTCACTCTTCAGCAGGGGCCTCTGCAGCCAAGATAACCCTCCCAATTCTTAATCACTATACTATCAGTGTGGGACCTGCCCTTTCCATGTGTCTACCCCTCCCAGCAGTCTTGATGTGGCTTACTCTGTTTATCCTTAGTTATAGAACTTCTGTTCAGCTAGTCTTCAGGTAGTTCTCAGTGATGGTGGTTCTGTAATTTAGCTGTGATTTTGAGGTGGTTGTGGGAAGAGGTAAGCACAATGTTTACCTACTCCACCATCTTTACCAGAAGTATCCTGAGTATTTTTGGATCAACTGACAATGACCTAGATTCCAAATGCTGTGAACCCCATTTTCCATTAGATCCCCATCTCTTTCTGGTTTAGACAGCAACCTTATTAGGCAGGTTTTATGGGTGGTTTCCTGTAGTCACTAAAAATAATGACTAGTGTTTGTTGAGCACTGCTATGCACCAGGTACTGCAGAAATGTTATCACAAATCCTCCCCAAAAACCTGCAAAATAAGTTTTTCACTTCCGCCTTTATAGGTATAGAACTGAGGCCCAAGGTC
The DNA here is from genome assembly GCA_004027735.1 of Carollia perspicillata. Taxonomy (NCBI): domain Eukaryota; kingdom Metazoa; phylum Chordata; class Mammalia; order Chiroptera; family Phyllostomidae; genus Carollia; species Carollia perspicillata. The sequence continues at coordinate 26,016 of PVKM010007384.1, read as the reverse complement.
TCAGCTGGCCAATGGGAGAGCTAACTTCAAACCTGAGCTGACTCCACCACCTACCTCTCTGCCGGCACACAGTTTGTATACGCACAACACACCTGCATGGAGCAGCTCAGGTAAACACCAACATGCCTGCATGGGGCAGTGCGGCTATAGACACAACGCACCTGCATTGAGTAGCACTTTGACACAGTCCAGATGCTCCCGGGCACAAGCAACATGCAGGGGGGTCCCAAAATGGCAATCGTGTGCTTCCAAATTGGCCCCAACATCAATTAGAAGCCTCACGCATTCAGAACTTCCTTAAGAGAAATGGAAAAAATGAACAGTCATTGACTATATACCAGCAATTTTCAACTTTTTTCATCTCATGGCACATACAAACTAATTATTAAAATTCTGTGGCACACCCCAAAATATATTTTTTCCTGATCTGACAAAAACTAGGTATAATTGTGATTGATTTACAAAAAATAATAGTAATTACCTGCCCCTATTTAAAAAAATATTTTATTTATTTATTTTTAGACAGAAAGGAAAAGGGAGGGAGAAAGAAAGGGAGCAAAACATCTATTATTTGCTTCTTGCACATGCCTTAACTGGGGACTGGGCCTATAGCCCAGGCATGTGCTCTGACCTGGCATCAAACCAGTGACCTTTTGCTTTGTGGGTTGATGCTCAACCAAATGAGCCACATTGGTCATGGCAATTACCTACACTTTTTGCTCCAAAGTGAATTTTTTAAAAATCAGGCCCCCCATCTTGTACATAAGGACATCTGTTATCAAGAATTAACCAATCAGATGCACCCTCATTATGCAACATGACCACTGAGATGTAACTGTTATATGACCTATAGTTTATGGTTCAAAACACGGCATTCACACTGGATGGCTTGATGTATTGGCATCTAAGGAAAGAGGTCAGTGCCCCTAAGTAATCAGGTATTGCATGTTTTAAAAATTCTTGCAGCATACCAGTTGAAAGTCATATTTCAAATACATATTTGAAATAACAAGCATGGCAGCACCAATGGAACAAAAAGCCCCTTGGTTGGTTGCAGGGGCAGAGAGGAGAACCAGGACTACATCCCTAGCTAAGAGCAGTTCATAACCCCGTGTGGCCCTAGTGAGCAAGTGGATGGTTGTCTTTTCTCCTGAGGGCACAACAGTTCTCCAAGTCTGCGTGGCAGCAGCAAAAATGGAGCACATAGCCAGCCCTGGGAGAACAGAAAGTTAGGGAATATCACTTCAGAATAGCCAGGAGACTCTCTTCACTGCTCCCCAGCTCCTCGGTGGGAGAGAAGGTGCCTCCTAAGCTGTGTTGGGTGCAATGACTCTGGGTTTAATGATATAAGCTGCTGCCATACCCAGTCCATGCCTCCTGGGTGAACTACCTCAACTTTCTTACCATGGGGTTCCCAGCCTACAGACAGCTTTCCTGCCTCTTCTCTTGGCTCCTCTACATGTATCTTTAACATGTGTTATGGTCAAGGTTCATTGTGTATAAGACTCCATCCTCTCTCATCACTTGATTATACTTCCTGACAGTAGCTACCAAACTTCCACTTCTAGCCCCTGAAACCAGCCCCTCATCTACAGCTGTCTGCTGGCCATTCTTGTTTGGATGTTCTAACCACTATCATCAGGCTTTCCCCATCCCCTCCCTGGGGGCACATCCTCCTGGCCAATCCACCTCAGTTATCGGCCTTACTCCCTGCTCAACCCTGAGTAGGTTTTAACCCCATGCTCTCCTTTCCCTCATGTCAAGCCCATCAATTCTTCTCTCAGTTTTCTAAATGAATCCATCCCACTTGAACTCTAACACCTTTGCACTTGGATCACTACGATGACCCTCAACTCATGTCTCCACTTCCAAGATATCCCCCGCCAACCATTTCAGTCTGTTGAAGGGTAGCAGAACATGCCACCCCCAAAATATGCCAATTTAGCATACGGTTTATTTTGAGCTGAAGGTAATTGAGAAGAAACAGATATAAGAGAAGCTCTCTGCCCTCCCCTGAATTGCTTAAAAGAAGGACATATATTTGTAAAGATGTTTCCCTCCCCTCTCTACCAGGAAGGACAGAAGTTAATCACCAGAGACAACTCTAGGTGGAGCTGCTAAAATTAACCCCATCTACCATTAGTTCCCCCATATATATGCCTCTCCATAACTCGCCATCCTAAATCTCCATGCCCTTTTCCTATGTCTTATCATTTCTCTAAAAACTTACTGTTCTATATAATCCCAAGTTCTAACCATCCCTTTGAGTGACACCTTGCCAAGTTCTCCCATGTGTATGCACAATGCACTACTCACATTAACAAATTTCTGTTTTTTCTCGTTAATCAGTCCCTTCTCACCTATGTGGTGGGGCCCAGCCAGTAAACCTAAAATAGATAGAGGAAAAAGTTTTCCTCCTCTACACTATACATGGCCACTAAACTAATCTTTCCAAATGCTGATTTTGGTCATTCAACATCTGCTCAGAAACCTTCAAGAGGCACGTGTAGCAATCCTCAGTGCCTGCAAGTGATGACCTAACTGTGGGAATCAGGGAATGAGGCTGTAGAGGACAGCAGCCCTGCATGAAAGCATGCAAGAGAGCACAAGTCTTGACCTTTGATCAAGAGTAGAATCCAAAATCTTTAGTCTATCATTTAAAAAATTTCCACCAGCTGCTCTCACCCTAAGTTTCCAGTCTTACCTGCTATTGTTTGTGTGTTGGGAGCTTCTGATCCAGTGAGGCTCGATGTCATTTTTCCCATGCATGGCTTTCCTCTTATCCTCCCACCTTCTGAGCCCATCCACTCTGGGAGGGCAGTTGAAATCCCACCTGCTCCCTGAGCCAGCAGGACCAGCTCCCCCACTTTGAGAGCACCTGTCCTTAGGGATGTGTCTGGGTCTCATCTCCCAACTAGATCAGGTGCTCACAAGGCAAAATGACAGCAAAGACTAAGTGAAAGACTTCAGAGTGTTAGTGTCTGAAAGGTACTAAGCTTCTGCTAAAAAATAGAATCCTGTCATGGAAACAACAGCCCCCTAATCCTGGGTAAGGACTGTATCTCCAGAAGGAAAGCTGAGCATTTCTATGAAGGACCAAGAGCCAGATACAGACCAGGAGTCTGTATCTTGGGCCAGCAATGGCTTCCACTTCCTTGATGACATGGCTCCCTTCCACTTAACTCACCGCTCATGCAGGCCTCATGCAGTGGGGAGGCTGTGTACAGTGGTGGGTTGACCTTGGCCCCATAGGAGAGCAAGAGCTTCACACAGTCGATGCTGCCAGAGGCGCAGGCATCACAGAGGGGGGTACTGCCATCAATGTTCCGGGCATCCACCTTGTGGGGAGGAAGAAACAGATGTCATAGGGCCAAGAGGAAAATGTGTTTTCTCATCTTGATTTGCATTCATGCAAAGGCACTTCTTAGATCTTCTAGTACATGCTAAGACACCGTGCCAGGCAGGGGAGTTTACAGATTACAGGAACTTGTGTTGGAATCGCCTTCTAACCTCCTAAACACAGGCGTCATTCTGTCTGAGGCTCTTTTCTTTCTTGAGCAAGATCAGCTCAGCCTTACTCTCACCACCACCCCAACACTTAATATGCACAAAGCAGGAAAGGAGAGCTCCGGGTTCCAGCTGAGGCAGGCAGGGAATAATAAGGGGCCTAAAACTGCTTAACATGCCTCCTCTAGTTGGAAAATCATAGGGAAGGAAGAAGGCAGTTACCCAGCTGGCAGATTCCATCTAGAATGTGTCCAAATTCAGCTGGTGTTTGGGTACATGCTGAAGCTTGTTCCACTTCCTCCTGAACTGCCTTCATGGCCAAGCTTTGGGCAAGAGTAAGCAGGGCACCACCTTCTCTTTGCCCTCACCCTGAATCCCGACACCATCCAGTTCAGTGGGTGTCCGGGGCAACTCCCCCAGCCCACTGTGAAACAGCTAGTAATTCCACCAGCCAGAAAGCACTGGTGTCACAGAAGTACTTATGCCAGGAAAAGCAGCAAATCAGACAGAATCTTATTTTTGCACCTTTTAACCTTTTTTCCAGAGAGCAGTTTGCCAGCATCCTACTTAGTCATCCTGATGAGCTCAAACCATAGCTCTTGAACCAAGGCCCACAAGCCCTCCAGAAAGCCTGTGTGTGTGATGTGCTTGCCTGCCAGGCCCCCTGCCTAGTGCAGGGCCTGACACTCCCTCCACTATTTTATTAAAACTGCCGTCTCTTTAGCCAGCAGTGACCCTCTAATAGCCAAGTCTATGACCACTTACTGATCCTAGTACACAGTGGACATAGAGACCTCCACGTCCCTCCCTGGGTTTCCACCACACTCCATTCTGATTTCCTCATTCCTTTCCTGCTCAGTCATCTACAGTGGTTTCTTTACTTCTGGTGCTTTTGCAAATCATGGCATGCAAATCTCAATCCCCTTATTTTCCTCCCTCTACACATCCCTTGAGATGGTCTCATCTGCACCCATTGCCATAGCCAGGCTTGGCAGATGTCCTGAAGTGCCGCTCACCTGGGCCCCGGCAGCCAGAAGCAACTGTACACACTGTGCCTGCCCCTGCAGACTGGCTGCATGCAGGGGTGTGATGGAATCCACCGTGACCTGGTTGACACAGGCGCCATTCTCAATCAGCTGCTGCAGTTCCAGGGCCTCACCTCGATGGGCAGCCTCATGCACGGGGGTGCGCTCCACCCAGAAACCTGAAAGGGAAACAGACCTAATGCTGAGACCACATCACTTCTATCCAGATCAAATAAATGCATGTACAAGTCCAGGGACCCTTGACTAAACCCAGACACTGCACATGGTCATGTAATTGGTCTTTGGCAGGATATAAGGGCCTAGCTCACCTCCTTGACCTATTTCCCACACTACCCCACAAACCCCATTCTCCAGTCACACTCACAGCTCATTGTTAACCCTGCTTTGTCATATCTGAGTTTCACTGCACCTATTCTTCTCTGCTTGAAGTGCCCACCTTTGTCCCTACCCCAGTTGTCCATCCTGCTACCTCTGGTTTAGATGCCTACATACTCTACATGGACCCAGTTAAAATATGTCCTTCTCTGGGAAACAATTCTCCCACACTACTCACACACATACATTCGTTCACACTGTCCCCCTCCTTGCCTGGAAGTACGTTGAGAGTAGGGTCGAGGTTTTAGTGACTCAATTTTAGTGGGTTCCTCAGAATTTTCTACACACAAAATCATGCCATCTGTGAACAGAGATAGTTTTCTTCTTTCTTTCTAATTTGAATGCTTTTATTTTTCTTGCCTACTTGCCCTGACTTGAATTTCTAGCACAATGTTGAACAGAAGTGGTGAGACCAAACATCCATGTCCGGCTCCTGGTCACTGAGTGAAAGCTTTGTCTTTTTCAGTTAAGGATGATTATACTGTGGGGTTTTGTAGACAAACTTTATCAAGTTGCAGACATTCCCTTCTAGTTCTCATTTGTTGAGTATTTTTATCATGAGAGTGTGGTGGATTTTGTCAAATGCTTTTTCTGCATCTATTGCAATAATGACACCAGCTTTTTTTCTTAATTCCATCAAAATTGTGTATTATGTTAATAGATTTTCAGATGTTAAACCAACCGTGCATTCCTCGGGTAAATCTCATTTGCTCATGATATATAGCCCTTATAATATGATGCTAGATTTGCTTTTCTAGTATTCTGTTGAGGATTTTTTGTCTATATTCATAAGTGTCATTTTTCTTATGATTAATGTAGGTGTCTGGTTTTGGTATCAAGGTAATAGTGGAATGAGTCATGAAGTATTCTCTCCTCTTCTAATTTTTGGGATAATTTATGGAGAATTTGTATTAAATCTTTCAATATTGGGTCAAATTTATCTGTGAAGACATGTGGGCCTGAGCTTTCCTATGTTAAGTTTTTTAGTTACTATTTCAATCTCTTCATTTGTTATAGGTCTATTTAGATTTTCTATTTTGGGGGTCAGTTTTGGTAGTTTGTAGATTGTGCCTTTTTACAAGCCTGTTCACTTCATCTATGTTATCTAACTTGTTGGCATACAATTTTTTATGGATGGAAATTTGTTCCCTCCACCCCAAAATTCATATGTTGAAGCCCTAACCCCTAGTACCTCAGCATGTGACTGTATTTAGAAAAAGGGCCTTTACAGACGTGATTAAGTTAAAGTGAGACCATTAGGGTGGGTCCTAATCAATCTTACTGGAGTCTTTATAAGAAGATGGGATTAGGACACACAGACACACACTAGGGATGTGCATGAACAGAGGAAAACCATGTGGGGACACAAAGAGAGGGTGACTGTCTGCAAGCCAAGGGGAGAGGCCTCAAGCGAAACCAAACCTACCAGCACCTTGCTCTTGGACTTGCAGCCTCCAGAATGTGAGAAACAAGTGACTTTTTCTTTTAAGTCACCTAGTCTGTGGTATTTTGGTACAGGAACTCAAACTGACTAGTCCACAACTGTTCATACTATATTCCCTTATAATCCTTTTATTTCTGTAAGGTCCACAGTAATGTTCCCTCTCTCATTCTTAATTCTGGTAATTTGAGTCTTCTCTCTCTCTTTTTTTCCTTGGTCAGCTTAGTTAAAGATTTGTTAATTCTGTTGATCTTTTCAAAGAAATAATTTGTGATTTTGTGGATTTTCTATATTGTTTTCTTGTCTCTATTTCATTAATTTCCTCAGTAATATTTATTTCTTTCCTTGTGGTTGCTTTAGGTGTTTTCCCATCGTCCAGTGTCTTAAGGTACAAAGTGAGGTCATTGATTTGAGATCTTTATTTTTCTTTAATATTGGTATTTACCATTATAAACTTCCTCTAAGTACTGCTTGAGCTGCATCTCATTAGTTTTGGTGTGTTATGTTTTCATTTTTACTCATATCAAACTATAATTATTTATTTTTGCATTCCAACCTCATAAAATACATGTTCAACAAATATGTTAATAAATAAACAAAGGCATTCTCCTATCCCAAAATGGAATAAAATTCTTCCTATTTCTTATGCAATGGTTTACCTCCTCATCACTCCCTACCCGTCACCTACCTTCCACTCCAGAGAATGAGGTACACAGAACACAGCGCTCTGACTTCCCTTTAACCAGCAGTGCTCACACTTGAACACCAGCATCACCTACAGGGCTAGGCCCTACCCCAGAGTTTCTGAGTCATTTGGTCTCAGATGGGGCTGAGAATCTGAATTTCTAAGAAGCACTCAGATGATGCCAATGCAGGTGTCTGGGGACCACACTTCAGGAACCACTGCTTTAGATAATACTTTTCTGTCTCAATAGAACCCCGTCTCTCCCCAGCTCTGCCTCTTTAACTCACCCCCACTCCTCTACCCTACCTCTCCCTGCTTATCCTAGATAACCTACTTGCACCTTCCTTGACTGAAATCCAATGGCTATTTTTCCCAGGATGCCTTGCCTGCTCCACATCCCCCATCCACTCTGGGTTAGCAGCCCCTCCTTTGGGACCCCTCAGTAAATGCTCTCTGTCTATAGTATTTTACATAAGCCCCAAACTGTACTTATCTATCTTGCCCACTAGTCACAGAACCTGTGTGACCACATGAAATGGGGACTCTATCATAAGGTAGGGAAAAAAGGGAGAGATAAAATGTGGAGGAAATTTTAATTCCCACAAAATATATAAGCCAAGCTAATGGGACTTCATACTTACCATCTCAAGAAGGAGCCCAAGTATGTTTCCCAGTAGTGCTAATTAACAGTCACCTGCAGGCCTGTCTTGGGAGGTAACAAAAAGTAGCTATGGATCACTTTAAAGTTAATCTAGAGGGGGCAACATCCCAAGGGCAGAATGAGAAGTTACAACCTTAAAAGGGAGAGAGCAGGGTAAGGCCCTGGGACCTGCAGCAGAAAGGGAAGTACAGCTCAGGAAGGCTAGGCGCTGGGGAAGTCTGTGGCTGAGCAGTGGGCAGCCCAGCACGGCTCCCACATGCATCCATCCAGCAGCTACCTAGAGAGATATGGCATCTTCCACCGTGGTGTACAAAGATGAGTAAGGTGTGACAATAAGCAGTTCATGTTCATGGGCAAGGGGAACGCGCAAACAATTCAAAACAACGTGATCACTGTGATACTGGAGGAATATTTCAAGTTATAGGAACTCAGAAGCAAGATCACCCAAGCATCCAGGGCCAGCCAAGAGAGCATCACAGAGGAGAAGGGCTCAGTGAGCCTGTGACAAGCATCACTTGTTGGCTCTGTCTTCCCAGCACCTGGCCCAGAATATAGGTCAGCAAAGATGCTCATATTCACCCGCTTGTTGAATGAATGAATGAATGAATGAATGAATGAATGAAGAGAATTACTAAAAGAAATTATGAAGTCTGGACAGAAAAAAATTTAGAAGAAAATCTAATTTTCTTTCTTTATGACAAGTCTGTAGAGGAAACGCCACTTACTGGTAACCCGCAGCAGTGATGGAGGGCAGAGATCAGAAGCAGCAGATGTGATAACAAAGCAGAGAAAAGAAACTTGTGCACATCAAAGGGCATGACCAACAGATTGAAAGGCAACCTACGGAATGGGAGAAAATATTTTCAAATCATGTGTCTGTAGGGGTTAATATCCAGAATATATAAAGAACTCCTACAATTCAACAACATAAACAATCTAGTTTAAAAATTGGCAAAGGACTTAAGTAGATATTTCTCCAAAGAAGATATATAAATGGCCAACAAGCACATAAAAAGATGTTCCACATCACTAATCATCTGAAAAGTGCACATCACAACCACAACAAGATACAACCTCACACCCATTAGGTTGGCTACTATCAAAAATAAGTAAATAAGTAAGTACGTAAATAAATAAATGAATGAATGTTGGTGAGGATGTGGAGGAATTGGAGCCCTTGTGCATTGTTGAACGTAAGATGGCACAGCCACTATGGAAAAGAGTACTCTGGTTCCTCAAAAAAATTAAAGATTTTACTGTATGAGCCAGGAATCCCACTCCTAGGTATATGCCCAAAGGAACTGAAATCAGGATATTAAAGAGATATCTGCACCTCTATATTCACTGCAGAATTATGCAATATAGTCAAAAAGTAGACACAACCCAAGTGTCCATGGATAGATGAATGGATAAAGACATGTGGTTTACCCATATAATGGAATATTATTCAGTCTTAAAAAGGAGGGAAATTGTGTCACATGCTACATGAATGAAACTTGAGCACATTATACTAAGTGAAACTTTAAAAGTCACAAAAAGGCAAATACTTAGATGATTCCATATATAAGTCATCCACTTCACACAGACAGAAAGTGGAATGGTGGTTGCCACGGGGAGGAGAGAACGGGCAGTTTAACAGGTGCGGAGTTCAGTGTTGCAAGAAGAAAATGCTCTGGATACCGGTTGCACAACGATGTGCAAGTAGTTAACACTACTGAACCGTGTACTTAAAACTTAGCATCTTAACAATTTCTGTGTGGTTTTTTTAACCACAATTACAATTTTAAAAGTTATGTTTTCATAAGTAGCAAAAAGATGGAGGAGTCCCTGGGGATGGGGAGGTTGTCACCTGCAGCTGGTACCAACCACAGGCTGTCATCCACAGAGGGCAGTTATAGTGGGGGGAAGGGGAGGCAGGGGGAGGATGTGACTTCAACAGCTTCTGGTGACTCTGGGAAGGGCTGAGAAGCAAGGGAGGGGAGAACTAGTTGAACATAACGAATGTAGGGGATACATGTGCCCCACGGAGCTGTGTGAATGAGCACTGGCCCTCCGTGGGAAGCTCAGCGTTCCCCTAGTGACACCTTAGAGCAAAAAGTGAAGAGAGCACAAGAAAAAACTACATATTAGTCAGCCCACTGCCAGGCCTGACCTCAGGCTTTGTTTCCAGCCCTGTGCCTAAACCCCAGTAGCGACATGATACCCCAGTCCCCTGGGAGAGGGGCCAGCCTGGAAACCTGAGAACCTCCAGTTCTGTCAAGTCCCCTCTGGGATGAGCATTCCCCCAAATCCCAGTCCTGTCACTTAACCTGGTTTCTTAGCTTCCCTCTTCCCATCACCCCCTCCCTCTCATCACATCCGCCTCCAGTCTTCT
>PVKM010007384.1:0-15827 GCA_004027735.1 Carollia perspicillata | reverse complement strand
TCCTCCTCACCCAGGAAGACCCAGTTGAACATCTGCTCCTTCGGAAGCCTTTCAACATGCAGCCCAACCGCCCACTCCCTTCTTTAGGCCACCTCTGTACCAATTGCTGTGCACACCCTCACACCTGCACCTCGTTTGCACTCTTCTCCCATCCATCCTCAAGCATCTCTAGGATAGGACAAGCCCACCCTCTGGTTCCGGCACAGCACCTGGCACACAGGTATGAGATGAATAAATGCTTTCCAGAAGCAGGTTTGACTTGCCAGACAACGCCCACCCTCTGCAGTTGGGTCTGCCCTCCCCTGACCTTCCACATGCCAAAGCACAACCTTCCCTGCCCCTCACAGGCCTGCCCGGCTCCTGGCACTGAGCCAGGCACCAAGGCATCAATTAAATAGGAGTCTGTTGTAACAAGAGCCAAGGCTGCAGTCCTGGTAGAGCATCTGGGCACTTGAGCTCTACACTGATAGCTGCATCCCATCTCCTTCCTGCCTCTTGTCTGTGCTTTGTTTTGAGGTCATGGTGACACCTGTGTCATTTTTCATGTCGACCAGCTACTGGCAAGCCCAAGCTCATGAATCACTAAGTAAGGCTGTCTTCCTGAAAACTAGAGACTTTCGTCAATGTCATCTACAAATCTACTGCCAGATGACAGTCAGAGTTACCCAAAGAGGAATAGCAGATGCTTGGGAGCACTTCTGCTACCTTTCTGCCCCATAGTATGACCTAATTGACTCAGCCTGTGTACCTGATATGCACCTTTCTGGTTCCCAGCTTTGACACCATCAGTGCCTTAGCTGTGGCCCCTGACACTCACATCTGAGGGCCCCAGGCCCAAGCCCATCCTTTGGGAATTAAGAAGCACCAGCTGAGTACTTCAAGTGGTTCTGCATCAGCCTGCCTTGAGAGAGACCATATGTGGTGACCAAGGAGCCTCAGAAATCACCTAACATCCATCTCTGCCACTTATGAGCTCTGTGACCTTGCTCAAGTTACCCTTTCAAAGCCTCAGTTTTCTCACTTATAAAATGAAGATGCTTTTGTCTACCCCACAGGGTGGCTGTGAAAACTGAATGGATGCTGTTTCGCACACTGCCTTACCCATTGTAAGCACTCAGTAAATGCCAGGTATTGTGACTGTGCTGGGATCATTACCATTATTATGACTACTTCTGCTACACCCATTGGGATCTGGGGTCCCAGCTCTGCCATGTGTCCTTGTCCCACAATAAGCCCCATCTTGGACCCCAATTCCAGTACATGGATCCTGTGTGGGTCCCGTGTACTGAGTCCCTGTGTAGTTTACCTGTACACTTTCTGGCCCCTCTGACACACAGCCTGTATTCCTACCCACTCCTACCAGCTCTCCAGAGCCAACTGCTAAGTACCCAGGAATTCCACCAACCAGAAACCAAGGGGGGCTCAAAGTCAGCCAAGGTATGAGTATTTACACCAGGAAAAGCAGCAGCAAATCAGAATCTTGTTTGTGTTCCTTCTCTCCCCAGCCCCCAACATTTTTTGTTCAGGGAGCCACTTTACCAGCATCCCACTTAGTCACCCAGAGACTAGAACTGTGCTCTGTGGGCCCAAACAACAGCTCTTCAGCCAAGGGTCCATCAGGCCTCCCAGAGAACCTGTGTCTACGATACACACAGCCTGATAGGTCCCCTGTCCACGTAGAGCAGAGGTCTCATCGGCCCTCCCAAACTCTCCAATGACCAAAGCCCAAGCTGCTCTGTCTGTGCTAGCCCTGTCTGTGGCCCTGGCCCTGCTCCAGACCTTTCTTCCCTGAGCTGGGTGGGCCTCTGCATAGGCAACAGCCCTGCTCTAACAGACTATTTTCCACATGCTGTAGAGAACACCTTCACTACCAAGCTAATCCAACACGCTGGCTTTGAGTTGGGGTCAATTTCCACCATGCACCTTTATATGTTGCTTGAGCCAAGAACTTTGTTCCAAGTACGTCATTAAGGGCAGCCTGAGGTCCTTGCTGCAGAAAGGTCCTTTCCTGCCACAGCTGCACATTGAAAATAATCTGCCAGCTCTGGCATAAGCCCTTCCACCAAATACCCCAGTAAACATTCTTGAAATGGTGGCAGAGCAAGATAGAATGGAGGGCAGGCCATTCCTGTGGGGGAGCCAAGTGTGGGGGACACAGCAGCCAAGAATGAGCCCTGAAGTTACGGGAGATGGTTTTCGGAGGCCTGCTCCCTGGGCTACCGTCAGCTCTCAGGTGAAAGTCAAAGGTCCCGAGTGACTCATCCCACAACGTCCCAAAAGGACAAAGATGTTTGTGTAAAATCTACCAATGAATAATTTAAGAAGAAACGGAAAGGACCTTAGAAATCCTTTACAATCAACACTTCCAGAAAAGCACAGCAAAGTATACCCACCCCTCTGATAGGAAAGGAATAAAAAAAGAAAAGGGTCATTAACCCATAAGGTCAAAGAGACCAGCATCTAAGGATGATGCCACCTACTCTGCGGGATGCTCTGAGAACCAGACACAATAATGTGAGGAGCCTGGCACAAAATGGGTGCTTAATTAATAGTGATTATTACAACCACCGATTTTGAATAGTACAGTCTGAATTAAAGTTTTAGTGTATTGGAAATCAGCAGTCACCTTGGTTCTCAAGGGAAAACAGAAATCTTTATTTTTATATGTAGAAAACCTAAGGAATTGGGGCCAAGCATTCTGTTGCTTCTTTAAAAAGGATTTATTTATTTGTTTGTTTATTTATTTATTTATTTATTTATTATTTTTAAAAATAATAAAAAATATTTTTTTATTTTTGGAAAGAGAATGTGAGGGAGAAAAATATCAATGTGCAAGGGAAACATCAATCAGTCGCCCTCTACTGGGGACCTGGCCTACAAACTAGACATGTGCCCTGACCAGGAATTGAACTCGCAACCTTTCTGTTTGTAGGACGATGCCAACCCACTGAGCCATACCATTCAGAGCATTCTGTTGCCTTTTAAGAGGTTTTTCAGCAAGGTCTTTTTCAATGTTTTAATTATAAATACCTAAAATATTGTTTGTCAGTAAACATGCAGTCAAGTAGCCTACAGTGTGGTTTAAGATGTTAAATGAGTAAAAATTAAATAGAAAAAGCTATCTTCCCATGGAGACAAAAGTCAGGACTTGGTAAAGGAGGTAAAAAGAAAGTGAAAGAGAATGACTGAAAGCAAAAGAGAAAGAGAAAGGAAGTGAGAAGAGAAAGACAGCCAAGAAAGAGGTCTTAGTAGGAGGAAGCAGACTGACTGGGGAAGAATTAGTAGTCGTGAATAGAGAAAACTAAACAAACAGAACAGAACAGTTGTTACCTCTAAGAAAAGCAACAAGTTATACAAAGAGAGAAATGTAATCCTACTATAGCAAGGAGTGCAGCTGCGGACAATATTCACAGTCAAAACAATGTGAATGCCAGATACTGATTTAAAGAAAATGTAATTATGTTAGAGGATGCTGGAGGGAAGTGTATGGAAGTAGAGGAGCACCGAGTAGGCAAGAGCTGCGCCTCCCACAACAGGATGTCTGCAGGGAAAGTAAAGTTTGAAAGTCAGGAAATTGCATTTTCGGCATGTTAGTTAGACAAATGGAGGTAAACCAGATGAACAGCTGGGGGAGTTAAAGTATGTAGTTGCTTCCAGGTAGTGGAAATCGATGAGGGTTGAGGGGGAATTAGAAGAAGACAGAAATGTCTCATGGTAGATCTTGTGGTTCCGTTTAATTTCTTAAATTATGTACAGTATTACATCTATGAAATACATGTTAAATACTAACAAGGAATCCTTTATAATCTCTCATTTAACCCATTTTAGGAAACAAATACAGCAAAAGGCTTGACTAAGATCACACAGCATAGGAATCTCTGCTTCCCAAACTACACCAGGCTCATGTGTGTGTTTGTGTGTGTGTTCCATCATCTAGGAACTGGCCCATCTGGACATGGGACATATTTCCTCTCCCAACTGGGATTCTTGGCTCTGGCTCCCAGTAAACATGTTAAATATACTCCAGCCCAAATAGTACATACTGATTTCTCACTTTGCCTTTCCAACCCATCAAAGTCAAATTCTCAAAGCTTGACCACTCACAAACAACTAATGAATCTCACTGGTTTTTGTTTGACATACATACAATAAGCACAGGTAACTTCAGGTCTGCATCCTTGAACAATTGCTTCCTGTTCTCTTTTCCAGTGGGTTCTGAGTGACCATTCATATGACTGCACATGTGATATTCATTGACCCCTGACTCCTGACCCCTGGCAGGCACCATTTCTAGAATTGCAGAGTCTTCTTCTATACATGGAATATAACATAAGCTTTAGAGCCCCCTTTTCCTATAATTCTATTGTCTGGAACCATGCAATGAAATTCACCTAACACGGTGGGAAACTCCTTATAAAAAATCCCTTTTGGCATTTGACTTGCTGTAAGTACCTTTGCAAGAGGCCCCAAACTAACCAACACAAACAGAATTGTGCTGTCTTACAGCAGGATGCATGTGTCTGTGCTTGTATTAAAATTATACTGCTTCAGTTGCAACCGTGATGGAACAGGTGAGCTCACTCCAATCTACTTTCTGAACATCTGTTAGCCTCAGCAGGTTAAAGAGGTCATTTTAAATGGGAGGTATGTTAAAATGCTTGCTCCACAGCTCTGAGATCTGAGCGGAGGATTAGAAGTGTTTTCTCAACTTTTGCCTACTAGTAGCCTAATCTCTATCCACACTTACACTGGCCATGAAGAGTGATTCAGAGAATTTAAATTATCTTATCACTTCTATAAACTCTGCTCCTTAAAATATTGCTAGTGATTTGTGCATCTCCAAGGACCTACTTTTCAGCTGTTGCTTCAATACACTGTGTCAGACCACAATTTGATGCTGTTTAAATCTTGAGGAAGGTAGAAACAGGAGACGGAAAACATTCCTCCTCCCTTCTTTCTACCTGATGCTATAAGATTACACTGATTAAATTCGTGGTTGACATCAGCGCTTACCTTTGTTTCTACTTCACCAATACAAGTTGCAAAGTGAAGCTTTTAAAACCAAAATATGTATAATATTTTCCAAAGGTGAATCCCAGGAAGGCCTGGGGCCTGCTAGCAGCCTGATGAATAAACCAATCCAAAAAGCAAGGGGGAGAAGGGCATGGAATTTCTCAGCCAGAATTTCATACAGCTTCACCAGCTCCTTGAGAGATGTGAATTTACTGAACGTACAAATAATTATAAAGAAAAAAATTATTTTATCCTGTCTGTTTATTTAGATAGACACTGCCCTTTTATATTATAAATTTGTTACTTTGTCCTTTCATGCCCCCAAATTCCTTAGAAGCATTAGTATCGATGGGGCAACATGAGAGTCCACTTCTAGAATTTGGAATAAGACTATCCTCTTCATAAGTAAGACTTAGCAAGGAAAACAGAAATTACAAGCCATTTGCAGAAGCAATTCAGCCCAAGAAATGGGCTGCAAACAAGACCTGGCTAAAAAGGTTGAGAGAGAAAACCCAAGGCGACTGGTTGTCTCCCAGGGACAACATTGTAGTTTTTCCACAGAAGCTTCTATGGAGCAGCGAACTAGATGATAAACTCATTTTCCTGATGGGCACACAGAGTTTCTATGAGAGATGACTGTAATTAATGAAGAAGCTTAAATTTCTCAGCATGTTGTGACATTCAGCTGAATTTCATTTTACTTATTCATTTCTGAACCAAAAATTTCCCTCTTTTTGTGCTTACATGCTTGGGTTTGCTTCACTTTCATTCGTTGTCCTCCCTGCTTTCATAAAACTCTTCCAGATTCGCTCAAATTTTTCAAGTTGCAATAGGCCAAGACTTCCTCTACTTCAGTGGTTCTCAACTTTGGTTGCCTGTTAGAATCACCTGGGGCACTTTTAAAATGCATGATAGCCAGGCTGTACCACACAGCAATTAAATCAGGGTCTATGGGGTGGGACCCAGACATCAGTATTTTTTAAAGATCCTCAGGTCATTCCAGTGTGCAGCCAAGGCTGCAAATCACTGTTTAGTTATTTCTTTACTGTAGGAAAGCACTGCCTTTACCTTCCACTGGGTCCTGGAACCATCTTCCCAGAGCAGCTAGCTATCCTTTCTCCTTTCCTCTGGAAGGATGTGTGTGGTCTAGCCCAAAACACCTGCTTTTATCTACTATTCCTTAATCCCCAACTATGAAACTTCCACCCCCTCCCCATTCTCCAAGGTGGGAAAGTTATATAAAAAAGTTAAAACTCAGGCCTTGGCTGGTATAGCTCAGTGGATTGAGTGCGGGCCTGTGAAGCAAAGGGTCGCCGGTTCAATTCCCAGTCAGGGCACATGCCTGAGTTGCAGGCCAGGTCCCCAGTAGGGGGCACATGAGAAGCAACCACACATTGATGTTTCTCTCCCACTCTTTCTCCTGCCCGTCTCCTCTCTCTAAAAAATAAATAAATAAAATAGATTTTTAAAAATGTTTAAAAAGTTAAAACTCATTTGTACTGCTAAAGATGGCAGGCTCTACCAGCCGCAGTGACTGCCTCAGAATCCCAATGGATGTTAAAATCATCCTAACGATTTCCTTCAGACATTTCTGTTGGCAGTATATAACACAGTGCCCAGAAATTTCTCCATTAAAAGACTCTCCATTAAAGAGAGTTCTAGAATGCAGCTCTCTGTAAGGCATAAAAAGAAACATGATTTGAAAAGACTTAGAGGAAGTTGACTTCTCAGCCAGGGCACTGATTATTTAGATTTCTCAAGGTGCTTTCAGTACAATGGTATTTTTAAAAAATCAAATTCTGCAGCCACAACAGAAGGATGAACTTGCATATAAGTTCCTAGGCATGGGGATGCTCCTGACTGTGGACCCCTGAGGCAAATACGTCTCTCACAGCAGGAAAGGCCATATGGTACAACGGGGAAATCGCACGTAAAGCACCCCCAGGTCTCCCGAAAAACCCACAACAGGCATATTTGTCCATGCAGTCGCAAAACTAGGCCAGCTCTTCAGGTAACCTTACAAATCAATTAGAGATGGATCTATATGATGGGACCGGTGTGAACATTTTAATGTAATACAAGCAACAACCAAAAAAACTAAATAGTCCACCTGGGTTTAAACCTCAACTTTCTTCTTTCCAGCTGTGTGAACTCAGTTTGGCCTTAAATTATCAACAATGGTAACTGTCTAGCAGCTCTCCCAGGGCTTGTGGCTAGTGCCACATGTAAACTAGGAGCCCAGTGGCTCTTATTGCTGTCCCAAGAGCTGCCTCTGCTTTTTCTCTCTCCACCTCATCTCCTGAACACTGTAGACAGCAATGAATTGTGTTTAGAGTTCTTGACTAAGGATAACTGAAGAACTAAGCAGCTTGCCTTGCTTAGAACCCAAACTCCCTGAGGCTCCCTTGTATTTTCTCCCAGCCTCTTCAAAGTCAGAACCTCTTGAGCACAGATGCTGAGTATGAGGATCACTTTTTCAGCTTCACAAATAGACACTTACCTTGGGTGAATAACCCTGTGTTACATTTACTAAGGTATAAACATCAGATTCACTTTAGGATGTGACTTACCCTACATTCTTCGTACTTATTCACAAGGCCATATCGTAAGACAGCAATCTTCACCTCTGTGAGGTGTTACTTTAGAAACTGGAAAACTTACATGCTTTGGTTGCAGTTCACCACTAGAATTTGTGATCTAAATGTCAAAATAGCCCTACAATGGGCCCGTACTTCTGCTGGGATAGCAGTGCTATTTGGGATTCAACAAATTCAGCTTATTCAAGCTTATTCAGCTTATTAGTTTTTAAATAGAAGTGTCAGCAGGACCTATCTTGAAAAAATATATTAGGACAGTCAAAAATAGTCACAAACTCCAGAAACTGTGTGTTCATTGGTTTAGAATGTGCTTTTCCAAAGGCACATTCCTTAAACTCTGAAAAAAAAAAAAACAACCTCAGAAGTTATGCTGTGCTACTGAATGCTCTACATGAATAAAAATGTGTTTAAAGAGGCTTCCGTGATTAGCTGTTTGTTGCTTATTTAATTGATCCAACAAATGTAGATCACATTGGCAGGGTCAAAGTCTTGTGTCTGCCTGAGGCAGAATGTCAAGTAAAAACAGATGTTTATTAAATGCTTTTGATCGAGTTGAAGGTGGTTTGATTTTGCAAAATCAAAACACCTTTGCCTTACTATGACTGCAGTTCCCCTTAAGCTAAATTTACCTTCAGGACCCACTTTTACTCCCATTATTGTTTTTACCATTGTAGAAATACTGTAGATTTTGTTTTCTTTCCAGGCTTTCAAAGTGCTTTCACTGCTCATTTTATTTGCCATAGACTTACTAAACAGGCAGGCATTCTTTGCTCCTGGAAAGAATGTCCCTTTGCCCTCAAACCCATTTCATTCTGGGGTAGCCAAAACGGTAAAGAAGAATCGGTGAAGAACCAAGATTTCATTTTTTACATAGTGTGACAGTGTCACAAGGGCACATCCTCCTTCTGGATCTGATTCCTTCTGTCACCCCTGAGTCTGGGGCGGGGGCACTCCTGACACTGCGGCACTGCCTTCTCACAGGCATCTGGAAGACGTTCCAGCCCCCACCCTGGGCTTGTACCCCGGCCGAGTTACAAATGGTCCCTCATGTGCATTACCTAGGTTCTCCTTCAACTTGTCCATGACTACCCACCCCATTCCATCCGCATCCGCATAGTCCTCAAGGTTGCCAGAGCTCTGGTGGTGGGCTGCTGTTCGGAAGTCCCACTACTGTCGCGTCATTATTATGACCAATACTGTAACGCGCTGGTGGGGGACGGGGGTGGGGCACAGAAACCAGCACGTCTGAAAGCAGGGGATCACCGAACCCTCCTCCTTTAAGGACTTGGCCCCCCAACCGCGGCCTACCAAATCGCCCCCGATGACACGTGCAGAGGGCGCATCACCGATCACAAAGCCAATGTCATCAGATGCACCGCTTCAGTCCCCCAAAGCCCGCTCTGGCGGTCCTGGCTCTTTTGCCAGCCCCGGGGCTCCGTAATCCCCGTATCGCAGCCCCGCGGCCGCAGCACCGCGGCGCCCCGCACGTACCCACGTCGCCCAGGAAGCAGGCGTCAGCGACGCGGGGCTCCATGCCGCTTGCCGCCAGGTGCCCCCAGCTGCGTATCCCGGCGACTCCCGATGCTGGGGACGAGGGCCTGTGGCCGAGATGGCCGCGAGCGCCGGGAGTTGTAGTTTCCCGGTGGTGGTGGCGCGCCTCCCGGGACTCAGAGCCAGCGCCGCGTCGTGGTCATCTGCGTCCAACTCCACTGTCGCTGCCGCCACGCTTTGCTGGACAAAACAGTCCGTGTGCAAAATATGTCCAGGTGCAAAACGTGCCGTTGTGTCCATGTGCAGAGCGTGTCCATGTGTCCAAGTGCAAAACATGTGCCGTGTGCAAAACGTGTCCAGCTGCTAAAACTTACTACTATCCTTTGCGTTGATCGCACTCAGCAAAGCTCCAGAGTTCCTCCACGTTTTAATTTTAATAATGAACTTACTACTGGCGCTGACATACTAACTTGTTTCTTTCATCTTTTGAGAGGAGGACCTAAATTCCAAATCGTTCACGTGTGTTAAAAACACACACACGCACACACACGCCCTTCCAAGTCTCGTGACAGAAATGAATAACCTGTTTCTGAATGACTCCAAGTTGACGATTGGGTAAGCCTGCTTTTTTTTTCTTTTTTCTTTTTTAACTCATCCTGACCTGACCTAAGCCTAAATGTAGAAGTTAGTTTGGGCTGGAAAGTAAAACTATCAGGAACTGTCCGGTCTGGAAACAACATAAGGACAAGCAGAGAGTAGAACGTTTGTTTGACGGGTCACGCGGGCAGAGGCTTCCCCAGAGCGCTTGAATGTCCAGTCCAGAAAACAGGCATTGTATTTATTTAGCAGGTTTTGAGCTCTGTCAGAATCCATAGCTGCTGGGAACTGAGAACCCCAGGCCTAGGAATGACATTTCATGCTTGTCAGCAATGTGTTTTTGCACGGTTTTTGCCACTTGTCTACCAAAATTAGGCTCTTGAATTTTATTTGCAAGTTTCTTTACTAAATGTGGTGCATTGTTTGATTTAATATATTTGGGATGTTATGTTTTCCACATGACAATACCATGTGCTTGTACGTTTGTATTTAATATTACTTTCCTGACAAAGCATCTAGATCTGAGTATAGATCATATATATATATATATATATACACACATACATATATACATATGTATACACACATACATATATACTATATATATTTATAAACAATTCAGCCCTGACCATGCGGCTCAGTTTGTTGAATGTCGTCCTGCCTGTTGGACTCCTGGTCTGGACACATGCCTGGGTTGAGGGTTGGGCCCCCAGCCAGGATGAGGCGCACATCAATGCTTCTCTCCTGCATCCATGTTTCTCTCCCTCTCTTCATCCCTCGCTTCTCCTCTCTCCAAAATAAACAAATAAAGTCCTTTAAAATTTTTATTAAAAAACAATGTGTGTTTATTTATATTTCCATACTTAAGTCTATATATGTATGCATGCAAGTATTGGCTAAAAATATTACAGAACAAATATTTCTTATCAGTTTATTATGTTGTAATTTTCCTTCATTTTGTTGCTCAGTTCAGTAGTTAGTTGCAGATAAGCTTGTTAAAGTTTTTATGTATTCCAAAATATATTACCAAAGTGTAATTTGTTTAATATTCAGAATGTATTTCCCCACCAAGAGTCAGAATATGTAGTCTGTTTTGTTGTTAATAAGTCTTTTATCCATTCGGAATTCATTGCAATGTATAGGATCTAAGTTAATTTTTTATCTAAACTAGTAGTTTATTTGTCTAATTTTGTGTTAAGCTCCTTCTATTGCATATTAGTTTCTTTTTCTTTTTATTAAGATATAATTGACATATAACATACTAGTTTCAGGTATACAACATAGTGACTCTATATTTGTATATATTTTAAAATGGTCACCACTGAAGTCCAGTTAACATTCATCACCCACACATAATTACAAATTTTTTTCTTATGATAAGAACTTTTAAGATCTACTCTCTTAGCAACTGTCTGTATTCAATACAGTATTATTACTCATTGTGCTGTACACCACATCCTCTGACTTATTTTATAACTGGAAGTTTCTACCTTTTGGCCACCTTCATCCACTTTGTGCCTTCCACCTTTGACTATTATCAATTGGTTCTCTGAATCTATGAGTTCATTATTTTCTTTTGTCTTGTTTTGTTTTGGATTCCACATATAAGTGAAACCATACGGTATTTGTCCTTATCTGCTTATTTCACTTAGTATATACTGTCCTCGAGATCTCTCCAAGTTATCACAAATTAAAAGATTTTCTTTTTATGTATGAATAATATTCCACTGTTGAGTGTGTGTGTGTGTGTCTGTGTGTGTATCACATTTTGTTTATCCATTCATCCACTGATGGACACTTAGGTTGCTTCCATGACTTGACTGTTACAATAATGCTGCATTATCTTCAGATGAACATGGAGATGCATATATCTTAACAAGTTTAAGTGTTTTCATTTACTTTGGATAAATACCAAGAAGTGGAATTGCTGGGTCATATGGTAGTTTTGTTTTAAATTTTTTGAGGAACATTCACACTTTTCCACAGTGGCTGCACCAATTTACATTCTCGCCAACAGTGCACAAGGGTTCCTTTTTCTTCAGTGACTCACCATTGCTTTGCAGTAAGTTTTTAAGTTTAGAAGTATGAGTCCCTCTACTTTACCAGTTCTTTTCAAGAACTGTTTATTGGTTATTCTGGGGCCCTTGCAATTTCATATGAACTATAGAATTTGCTTTTCAATGTCTACAAAGTTATTTGGGAATATGATAGAGATTGTATAATAATCCATAGATCAGTTTGGTGAGTATTGCCATTTAACAATGTTAAATCTTCTGATCCAAGAAGATGAGATGTTTTCCCAGTTATTTATATTTCTTTAATTTCTTTCAACAATGTTTTGTAGTTTTGAGAGGATATGTTTTGTTATATTTACTCCTAAGTATTCTATTCTTCTGGCTATCATAAGTGGAATTATTTCCTTAGTTTTATCTTTAGATTACTCACTCAAATGTGTACAAATAAAATTGATTTCTGTATATTTATCTTATATGCTGTAAGCATGCTGAACTCATTTATTACAGTTAGTAGTTTTTCACTGCATTCCTTAGGATTTTCTATATACCAAAAAATGGTATATAGAAAATATACCATTTTCTTCTTTTTTTGCTGAGAAAAGGGATGTTTTATTACTATGACTTGACCATAAATTATAAGTATTATCATTTATGAAAGTTACATAAATGCAGGCTGATTATCTTTAAAGTCTCAAAAAGTCAAATATAAAGCACAGAAAGTGAATTTGATTGACAAATGTACTGACATAATTCTTTTACATGTTATGTGAAATCCTAGGAAGTATCATTGCAATAGTCATTCAAAGTAATGTTAAAGGTAACAAAAAAGATGTTTGGTCTTAAATGTAAATTTAAATGTATAGTGTCTACAGTAATAGATCAGAGCTAAAGTATATTTGCAATTTCTAACAGAAAAAAAAGTTAGTCTGCAAATACTCTGTATTCTTCAATGAAATAAGAAACAGATCAAGGATGAACCAGGCTGCCTTTTAAAGATAATTTTTCAGGGTAGCTAAAATGAGTAATGATGAAGCTCTACACATATAATTAAATTGTTATACTAGAAACAGTAGAGGAGACCCTCGAACAATGCAGGGGTTAGGGGCACCAAACCCTTGAGCAGTGTAAAGTCCCCATATGCCCTGCCTGGGGTGCTCAGTTGGAGTATCCTCCCCTACACCTAAAGGTTTAGGGTTCCATCCCTGGTCAGGAGTCAGGCTGTCTCTCCCTTCCTCTCACTCTAAAATCAATAAGCCTATCCTCTGATGAGAATTTATAAAGAAAAAAAGCACATATAACTTCAGTTGACTCTCCACATTCCTGGATTCCCAAACTTGAGTAGAAAATACTGTTTTGGTCCAAGGTTTGTTGAATCTGTGGCTGTACAACCCCAAAATGCAAAGGGCCAACTGTGTATTTATTGAAGAAAAAATGCTGCATTTAAGTGGATCTGGCCAGTTCAAATCCACGTTGTTCAAAGGATTAGCTGTATTTTTATTTGTAAAGTTTGCAAACCAAAATGTTACAAATAATAAAACATCAGTATTGGTGGGAATACCAAATATTACTTCACAACTTGCCACTATGTGTTTCTTCTCTGACATGATTAGCACAGATGTAAGCTTGCTATGTTTTGACATTGACTTCCTTTAGTCAACCAGCTTTTTTCATAATGTGCTGTTCTTGAACCTAGCTATAGATAGATTTTGGTATGTGTTAGTGAAGAGAAGTACATTTTCTATAAAAACGATGTCAAATTTCTCCTTCAACTTCTGATTATAATTTTTGGCTGCCTTTTCTTGTGATGTAAGCACACCCAGCTTCTCAGAAGCATTAGCTTTCCACAGATGAATTTTCATTCCATCAGATCCACACACAATGTATTGTACTTACTATCAGAAGTCCATTTCACACAGAAAACATGTTGCAGTCTCTTTGTGTGATATACTTCCCTGCTTCTCCTTTTGTCCACAGGAAAGATTTGAATAGATTTATCAAAACTAGTGGACCAAACTCTTTCCCAGAGGGAGAGGAATCACATCAAGCACCACAGATTCGTCATCCATACACACCATTACAGGAGTGTCTAGTGCACCCACATCAAAAGTAGATAAGTTGTAATCTTCATTTTGTACAATAAAATGAAAGCTTCCGTAGGGTTTCAGCAAACTGTATTTGTTCTCATATCTAAGATTTCCATTTCAGAGGAGTAGCTCGCTTCATATCATAGACTATTTACTATATTCCTGTCAGAAGCACAACTTCCCAAGAGAAATGTCTTGATTGAGTTAAATTTAACACAACTTATACTGTCAAATCCCCAGGTCATTAAACATATAGAACTGACTCTTTGTCCGTCCCAAATACCTCCTTGCTGTCCACATGTAGCAAAAACAACTTCTTTCCAGTGTGATCAATTCCTGCATGTACTGTCTTCCCTAATATTCAATGCTAAGGTACTTTCTCTTCTCCAAAGCCTGGTCCATCCATTTTCCACTGCTTCACAGTTTTGTCATCACCAACAGTAAAAAAAAGGACTCCCACAGAAACAAGTACATTTTCCTCATAAAAAACCTGTATGTGCTTTATTGTACAGATATAGTTTCCTTTGATCAAGTTCCAGATTCTAATCTCTCCATCACATACCCCAGAAAGGACATTTCTCAGGCTTTTTGAATGCTTTGTCCAAACAATTGATTCCATCTTGGTGACTACCCAGAGAGGCAAGAAATGACTCTGCAAATACCCGTTCCAGTGTGATACCCATATAGCCATGTGACTTTTGTTTTGTGTTCTATTAATATGATTTATTACATTACTTGATTTTTTGATTGCTAAATTCACCTGGTATTTCTGGGATAAAACCCACTTGTTCATGGTGTATAATTCTTTTTACATGTTGCTGGATTTAGTTTGCTAGTATTTTGTTGAGAATTTTTACATTAATATTCATAAGAGATATAGGTCTGTAGTTTTCCTTTCTTGTCACAATTTTGTCTTTTTTTATTGTATCAGGATAACACTGCCCTTATAAATGAGTTGGGAAATGTTTGCCCTTCTTTTATTTTTTGGAAAAGTTTGTGAATAATTCATAGTTATTCTTCTTTGAATGTTTGCTAGAATTCAACAGGGAAGCCTTCTGTCTGGGCTTTTCTTTGTTGGTGTTTTTTAAATTGCTAATTCAGTCTCTTCACTTGCTCGAGTTCCATTCAGGTTGTTTATTTCTTCTTGAGTCAGTTTTCAGCAGTTTTTTGGTACCTCTAGGTATTCACCCAATTTATCTAATTTGTGACACACAGTTATTTATTACTCCCTTATAACCCTTTTTACTTCTGTAAAGTTCATATTGATGTTCCCTCTTTCATATCTGATTCTAGTTATTTGAGCCTTCCCTTTTTTGTGTGTGCCAATCTAACTAAAGTTTTGGTCAATATTTTCAAAGAACCTAATTTGAATTGATTTTCCTCTATTGTTATTGTATACTCTATTCCCTTAATTTCTTTGCTAACATTTATTATTTCTATGTTACTGCTTGTTTTACGTTTAGTTTGCCCATCTTTTATCAGTTTCTTAAGGTGGGGGTTAGATTATTGATTTGAATTTTTCCTTCTAGAGAAGTTTCTAAAAACTTTCTAAAGTTTTTCTTTCTAAAGGTTTTTATCCTCATCCAAGAATATGTTCATTGATTCCAGAGAGAGAGGAAGGGAGAGAGAGAGAAACATTGATGTGAGATAGAAACATCAATTCATTGCCTTCCATACACACCCTAACCAGGGATCAAAACCACAACCTAGGCAAGTGCCCTGACCAGTAATTGAACCCACAACCTTTTGGTGTATGAGACAATGTTCCAACCAACTAAGCCAATCAGCCAGGGCAAGTTTTTCTTTTTTGTTAATATAGGCATTTACAGGTATAAATTTCCCTTTAAACATTTCTTTAGCTATGTCCCATAGGTTTTGCTATTTAGTATCTTAATTTTCACTCAATTAAAAGTATGTTTTTAATTCCTTTTGATTTATTTTTAATCCATCAGATACTTAGGATTGTGTTAGTTTACACATATTTGTAAGTTTGTTATTTTTTTCTAGCTATTGATTGCTAATTTTATTCC
>PVKM010007383.1:0-41670 GCA_004027735.1 Carollia perspicillata | reverse complement strand
TCTCATATATGGCCTTTCTTATGTTGAGGAATGCTCCCTCTATTCCCACTTTGCTGAGTGTTTTGATCATAACTGGGTGCCGTACCTTCTCAAATGCTTTTTCTACATCTATTGATATGATCATGTGATTTTTGTCTTTGCTTTTGTTTATGTGATGTATTACAATTACTGATTTGCGAATGTTGAAACATCCTTGCATCCCTGGGATGAATCCCACTTGGTCATGGTGTATGATCTTTTTAATGTATTGCTGGATGCGGTTTGCCAATATTTTATTGAGGATTTTAGCGTCTATGTTCATCAGCGATATTGGCCTGAAGTTTTCTTTCTTTGTTGTGTCTTTATCTGGTTTTGGGATTAGGATGACGCTGGCTTCATGAAAAGACTTTGGGAGTCTTCCATCTTCTTGGATGTTTTGGAATAGTCTGAGAAGGATAGGGGTTAGCTCTTCCTTAAATATTTTGTAAAATTCTCCTGTAAAACAGTCCAGTCAAGGGCTTTTGTGTGCCAGACTTTTTTTAATTACTGCTTCACTGTCTTCAGCTGTTATTGGTCTGTTCAGGCTTTCTGCTTTTTGATTCAGTTTTGTAAGATTATGTTTTTCTGGAACTTTGTCAATTTCACCCAGGCTTTCATATTTCTTGCCATATAATTATTCATAGTGATTTCTTCTAGTCCTTTGTATTTCCTTTGTATTATTCTGGTTTCAGTTGTAATTTCTCCTCTTTCATTTCTGAATTTACTTATTTTGGTCCTCTCTTTTTTTCTTTGATGAATCTGGTTAAAGTCTTGTTGATTTTATTTATCTATTTAAAAAAACAGCTCCTGGATTTATTGATCCTTTGAATTGTTCTTTTTATCTCTATGTTGTTTAATTATGCTCTGATTTTTATTATTTCCTTCCATTTCCTCATTCTGGGCTTTGTTTGTTGTTGTTCCTTCAGTTCTTGTAGATGAAAGTTAGATTGTTTATTTGTAATGTTTTTTATCTTTTTTAGGTAGGCCCACGTTGCTATGAACTTCACTCTCAGGACTGCCTTCACTGTGTCCCACAAGCTTTGGACTGTTGTGTGCTCATTTTCATGTCTTTCCAGAAACATTCAGATTTTTTCCTTGATCTCATTCTTAACCCATTCATTGTTTAATAGCATGCTATTTAATCTACACAAATTTGAGTGTTTTTGAGCTTTTTCCTTGAGGTTGGTTTCTCGTTTCAAGCCCTTGTGGTCTGAGAAAATGCTTGATATGATTTTGATTTTCTTGAATTTGTTGAGTTTTGTTTTGCATTCTGTAATGTGGTCTCTCCTTGATAATGTTTCATGTGCATTTGAAAAGAATGTGTATTTTGCTTCTTTGGGTTGAAAGTTCTGTATACATCAGTTAAGTCCTTTGGATCTAATGCATTGTTCAGTTCCACAATATCCTTGTTGGCATTTTGTTTGGAAGATATATCTATTTTTGACAGTGGGGTGCTAAAATCCCCTACTGTAATTGTGTTGCTGTCAATATCCTTCTTGAAGTCCTCCAAGATTTTCCTTATATATTTGGATGCTCCTATGTTGGGTGCATATATGTTTACATTACTTATGCCTTCTTGATGGATTCTTCCCTTGAGTATTATGAAATGTCCTTCTGTGTCTCTTTTTATAGCCTTTGTTCTGAGGTCTGTTTTGTCTGATATAAGTATTGCTACCCTGACTTCTTTTTTTCCCTGCCCATTTGCTTGGAATATTTTTTTCCAACCCTTCACTTTTGGTGTGCATAGGTCTTTTCTTTTGGGTGGGTCTCTTCTAGGCAGCATATGTGTAGGTCATGATTTCTTATCTATTCAGCTACCATATGTCTTTTGTTTGGGGCATTTAATTCATTTATATTTAAAGTTATTATTGATGGGTACTTATTCATTGCCACTTAACTCCCTTTTTACCTGTTCTTCTGTCTCTCTTTTTCTTCATCTTCTTAAAGCAGTCTCTTTAGCATATCTTGCAATGCTGGATTGGTGGAGTTGTATTCTTTTAACCTTCTGTCTCAGAAACTCTGTATTTCACCTCCATGTTAACTGAGAGCCTTGCTGAATAGAGTAGTTTTGGTTGCAGGCCTTTGCTTTTCATTACTTCAAATATTTCTTGCCACTCCCTTCTGGCTTGTTGTGTTTCTGGTGAGAAGTTAGCTGCTAGTCTAATCGGGGCTCCCTTGTATGTTACTTCCTGTTTCTCCCTTGCTGCCTTTAAGATTCTCTCTTTGTGTTAGAATTTTGCCATTTTAATTATGATGTGTCTTGGAGTGGGCCTCTTTGGGTTCATCTTGATCAGGACCCTCTGTGTCTCCTGGATTTGTATGACTCTTTCTCTTACCAAATTAGGGAGGTTTTCCATCATTACTTTTTCAAACAGGTTTTCTATCCCTTGCTCCTCTTGTTTTCCTTCTGGTATCCCTATTATATGGATATTATTACATGTCATGTTGTCCTGCAGTTCCCTTAACCCCTCTTCATTCTTTTTTAATCTTTTTTCCTTTTCTTGCTTTCTTGGGAGTTATTTTCTACCTTGTCTTCCAGCTTGCTGATTTGATCCTCTCCTTCATCTAGCCTGATTTTGAGTTTTTCTACTGTGGTGTTTGATACCCAAATTGTATCCTTCATTTCTTCTTGCCTCTTTTTGATTGTTTCTATGTCCTTTTTCATGCTTATGTAGTTTTCAGTAAGTTTTTCTGTAGTTTTTGGTAATTCTCACAGAGCTCATTGAGTTGCCTCATAACCATTGTTTTGAACTCAGTATCTCCTAGTTGACTTTTCTCTATTTCATATAGCACTCTTTCTGAGGTTTCCTCCTTTTCTTTCAATTAGAGGTTGTTTCTTTTTCTTCCCATTATTTGTGAGATTCTTATTGTTTCCTTCTGCTTTTTAAATAGATCTCTTTTGACTCACTGACTTCTTGGTAGGAGACCTGTGAGATTTAGCGATGTTGTCTCCTTGATCTCCTGAACTTGATGCTGTTGGGATGCCCTTTGTGCCATTTATATTGGCTTTCTGGATGCAATTGGATTTTGATTGTTGTTGGAACTTTCTTTGTTGGGTCCTTCCCTCCAGCTGGCTGACTGCAATTCACTCCTCCTGCCACATCCCATATTCTGTTGTGCAAGTGCTGCCAGAACAAAACCAGAAAACCTGGGATGTAAACCCACACCCTCAAAAATATGTCCCCCTCCCCCCTGCAATCCCATTGTCAACAACAAATGTGTCATTATTCTAGTATTTACCACCATTTTTTTCTTTCTGGATCTACCTCTGGTGATGTCAGATGTCCCCGTCTCTCTGACCTTAGGCAGCCTGACCCAGACTTCCAGGGATCTACTGTCTGGCTGAGTCTACCAGTTGTTAATCTAGTCACTCTGCACTCAGTAGTCAGGCTTAGGAGCTATAGGGCAGAGTCTCTCCTGGTGCTCTAGGCTGCTGTTTCCCCTCAGGCTGTTGCTGCTTGAAGGGGAGTAGTCTGCCTAAGCAAGCAGGCTATTGCCTATGGGAGGGATCCCAGCGGCTGCTCTTTCAGTTCTTTTCCCAAAGCCTCTGTCCCCAGTCTCTTTAAGGCATCTCTAGTCCACTCTGCCCCTACTTTGCCAGGGATCTACTGTCTGTGTCTGACTGCTTCACTTGTTAATCTAGTCATTCTATACTCAGCAGTCCAGCCTAAGCATCACAGGTCTGGAGCAGAGTTCTTCCTGTGGTTGGGGCTATTGTTGCCCCTCAGGCTACTGCCGCTGCCATATGGGGGATGACTCAGCACTGGAATTCCAGCATCTACTCTCTCAGTTCTCTCCCCAAAGCTTTTGACCTCAGTTTCTCCAAAGGTATCTCTAGCCCACTATGCCCCCACCTTTTCCAGAGCTCATGGTAAGTGGCTGTAAATAAAAGTGTGTGCATTGGAATTTACAATAGCCAAGTGCTGGAAGAAACCTAAGTGCCCATCAGTAAATGAATGGATCAAAAATTATACATTTATACAATGGAATACTTCACAGCAGAAAGAAAGAAAGGAGTTCTACCCTTCGTGATAGCATGGATGGAACTGGAGAGCATCATGCTAAGTGAAATAAGCCAGGCAGTGAAAGACAAATACTGTTTGATCTCATTTATAAGTGGAACCTAATCAACAAAACCAACAAGCAAGCAAAATGTAACCAGAAACTCTGAAATTAAGAACAAACTGACAGTAACCAGAGGAGGGGTGGGAAGCAATAATGAGGGGAATGGGGGAAGGGTTTTTAGGAATATGTATAAAGGACACATGGACAAAGCCAAAGGTGGGTAGGATGAAGGATGAGAAAGGGGATGGCTGGGTGGTAGGAGTGGTGGTGGTGGTGGGGAAATGGAGTCAACTACATGAACAATAAAAAATGTGAAAAACTATAAATAAATAAATTATTGAATTAAAAATTAAAACAAAACAAAAAAAGGGAAAGAAAATGTGTTCATTGGCCCTTTAAAATGGCTCTTTGCATCTCCAACCATCCACCTCTGGCAGAGAGCAAAACTAGCTTTTTGTTACTAGTTGTTATCTGTATAGTTTTTGGACTCTGTTGCTCTAGGCTGGGGATCCCAGCTTAGGGTATAGACCCATTCTTCTCAGGGGGATCCAATTGGCTGCTTGATTATCCCACTGGAGCTGCTGCCTATGGGCGCCTCCACCACTCTCCTTACCAGTCAGGTTGTGCCGAAGGTGATGTCCTCTGTCTGTCTGAGGTTATAAGGCTTCTTCTCCTTATTACTCAGTTGTTTGTTCTGGGTGATTTCTCCACAATTTAGTTATAATTCCAGATTAGTTCTTGGTGGAGGTTAGTGTGTCTTCCATTCACTCCCCTGCCATCTCATCTGCTCCCACTTGCTTCCTTCTTATTCTTTGTCATAAAGCTGCCAAGGCATATCTTCCCCATCTATGACGTCTCACTCTCTTCCCCAGAAGCAATTTCTTTCCAAATTGCTGCTTGTGTGTACTTTCTAGTTCCTTCATTTCAGTTTCTCAGTAGCCACTGCTATGATCTGCCAGGTCTTAGACCTGTCCTCATTATTTTTGTATTTGAAGTTCAGCCCTGTCCTCTTTCTGTACAGTCTCTCCTGACTCTCTACTCTAGGTGGGTGTGGGAGCAGGTCCGTCTGGTTTTGAATGTTCACTTCTCTATTTACCTGCAAATTCAAGTTTGTAGTACTCTCTGACTCCTAATTTTGCAGTCAGCATGGATTTGGGTGGTTTTATCTTTTTTTTTTAATCTGGATGGTTCTTACAGGATGTGGGGAGATTGGCATGCAGATAGCTGGCACTGTTCTGTAGGACACCACTCTTTGACTTTTCTTGTAGTTTCTCTTTTACATTTTAAGTTTACCTTTCAGTAAGTTTAAATCCTCGAGGGGTGCAGTATTACAAGGATTCTGTTCAGTGGCCTTTGCAGGAACTTTGCTTCAAAATTTAGCATGAACCATGCCATGAGCAAAAGTTACCTTTCCCTAGATGACTGTGGTTTTCTTCGGTTTGCCATGAAAGGAGTCACTATATTGTTCTTTGCTTTGTAGACATAAGTACACCTCTTGCGTAGATAGAACTCAGTTTCATCTCAGGCATAAACGCCTTCAATTTTAAGAGAGCTGTGTGCTCCCTCTGGTTCCAGACACACCACTTACAGCCAGCAGAAATGACCTTGGACCACAGCTTTCTATATGTATTTGTCATGTTGAAGTCCTGTTCCCAGCAACCTCCACAGGTTCCATGGTGGAGCAAGCTATCTTTTACATTTTTTCCCCATTTTTTAAGTATATTTTATTGATTATGCCATTACAGTTGTCCCATTTTCTCCCTTCATCCCCCTCCACCCTGCACACCCCATCCCATACACACTCCCCCGCTTTAGTTCATGTCCATGTGTCATAAGTTCTTTAGCTTCTACATTTCCCACACCACTCTTGCCCTCTCCCTGTCTATTTTCTCCCCACCATCTATGCTACTTACTCTCTGTACCTTCTCCCCACTCTCTCCTCTCACTCCCCTGTTGCTAACCTTCCATGTGACCTCCATTTCTGTGGCTCTCCTCCTGTTTTAGATGACCACTTAGTCTGCTTTTGTTTTTGGTGTGGATGTTAATAATTGTGAGTTTGCTGTCATTTTACTGTACATGTGTTTTAATTTCTTTTTCTTGGAGAAGTCCCTTTAACATTTCATATAATAAGGGCTTGGTGATGATGAACTCCTTGAACTTGACCTTATCTGAGAAGTGCATTATCTGCCCTTCCATTCTAAATGAAAGCTTTGCTGGATAGAGCAGTCTTGGATGTAGGTCCTTGCTTTTCATGACTTGGAATACTTCTTTCCAGCCCCTTCTTGACTGTAAGGTCTCTTTTGAGAAATCAGCTGACAGTCTGATGGGAACTCCTTTGTAGGTAACTGTCCCCTTACCTCTTGCTGCTTCTAGAATTCTCTCCTTCATTTTAATCTTGGCTAATGCAATTATGATGTGCCTTGGTGTGTTCCTCCTTGGATCCAGTTTCTTTGGGACTCTCTGAGCTTCCTGGACTTTCTGGAAGTCTATTTCTTTTGCCAGATTGGGGAAGTTCTCCTTAATTATTTGTTCAAATAAGTTTTCCACTTGTTGATCTTCCTCTTCCCCTTCTGGTACTCCTATAATTCAGATGTCGGAATGTTTAAAGATGTCCTGGAGGCTCTTCAGCCTCTCCTCATTTTTTTGAATTGTTTCTTCATTCTTTTCAGTTTGGTTGTTTCTTTCTTCCTTCTGGTCCACTCCCAGTTTCCTTCCCATCACTATTGGTTCCCCTGCATTTTCCTTCATTTCACTTATCAATGCTTTCATTTGTTCATCTAATCTGCGACCAAAATCAACTAGTTCCATGAGCGTCCTGATCACCAGTGTTTTGAACTGTGCATCTGATAGGTTGACTATCTCTTGGTCGCTTAAAAGTATTGGCTCTGGGGCTCTGAGCAACATGTTTTTCTGTTTGAGTCATTTTTTGTCAGGTGGTGCCTGTTATGTACAGGTGGTGGCGCCTTAGGTGTTTACCAGGGCGGGGCAACCTAGTCGCCTGGTTGTGATGCTGTCTGTTGGGGCGGGGTCAGAGAGGGAACAGTGGGGCCCGTTCCACACTCTCTAGGACTTGCATCCCCTCTGCTGCCTCCCACATGCAAACTGGGGCCCCCTGGCACTGGTTCCCAGGTGGGCAGGCCTATGCATGCTCCAGGATTCTGTGGGTCTCCCCTGTGACCTCTCCTGTGGGGCTGGCAGCCTCTCCTGGCACCTTTTCAATTGGTGTTTTTAGGCTTTCTTTCCTGTGGCTGGGGCCCTGGGCTGTGCAGTCTGTCTCACTGCCTGCTCTTGCCTAGTTTATCTGGGCGCAAATGTGTGTCCGCGTGGGCCAACTGCCCTGCGTGCCCTTCGTGCTTTGCTGGTCTCCTACTTGAGTCTGGGGTCTGCAAGCTCCAGGGCACCTACGCTCCCTGGCACTCCTGGGTCTGGCAGACACTGCGTTTTCCTCTCAGCCGGCTGCCGACTCCGCCCCTCTTACCGGTCTGGTTGAATGGCTGTCGGACTTCTGCAGTTCAATTTTCTGTGTTCTGGTTGTATTATTGTTTGTAAATATATGTTGTCTTTAATCTTGGTTGGAGAGGAGGTACAGTGTTTCCAGCTATGCCTCCATCTTGGCCAGAAGTCCTCTTTTACGTTTTGTTAATGTTACTATCCTTTTTTTATTCAAGTACTCTTTTTGTTCTCTGCTAGTTATAATTGTGTCCTGTTTTATTTCAGGGATGTAATGTCTTCTCTGAGGACATTTATTATAATAAATATTCTCTCTGGAATACTGTTAAAAAGCTTTATCTTTTTAGAAAGTATTCCACTGCCTCCTGCATTGTCTCTCTTTCCTCTAGTTACTGCTGCTGCTGCTGTTCTTTTCAAAATTTGTTTTGGAATCACATGCTTTTGTTGGTAATTTTTGTGAAAGACCCAATGTACTCTGGCTATCTGATCACATATGCTGGTGAAATGCTATAGCTGACGGGCAGCTCTGGCCTGAACACGTATATGGGCCCTTAGTCCTTATTCCAACATTACTGGCTGGCGAGCTGGGCTTTCACATTGAGGGCCCTTCCCACATATATGTATGTGAAGTCTTTTCACTGGGCAACTCAGGTTCTCCAGAGGTGAATCCTTCAAAATCTTTCTTGGAAGACAAGGGATAAGGGTTGAAATAAACCTATTTACTCAAATTGAAGAGACAGTGTGATTTAGGGGCTCATGTTGCTCCCATTTTTGGTGTGCAGAATTTCTCAGTGCCCTTGCCCTGAGGTACCTTGTCCTTGTAATGTCTTAAGCTTTTAAAGGATTGAAAGGGTCTCTATCTCAGTCACCCCTTGGCTAGGCATCTGTGTTGCTCCCACTGTTCTTGATCTGTTATCACCCTCCAGCCAACTTCCATTTTCCAATGAGTTGAAGTTTTCATTTACTGTTGCCTTGCATATCTTTTAAAAATCCCCTTACTGCCATTTAGTGGTTTTAGATAGGAGAAGAAATAGGTGTATGTGGTACTGTTTTTAGTTTGCATTTTGATTACATTAAGTACTGAAGTTTTGACTCATTTCTACACTCATCTAGATTAATTTCAGCTTATTTTTCTAATGTTTACTAGAACAAAATAAACTTCACTGTTTTTTAGAAAAATAATTATATTTTTCTGATAGTTCAACTGCCAAAAAACAATTATTTTTTTCAGTCAGTCCAGCACATTTGTAAGTTGAGAATTCATGTAGTGTGTAGCTAAATATATTGATCATATTTGACACCTCTTAGCTCTTTATCTTTTCCACGTGTTGATAGAGTACCACGTCCACTGCTGATTTAATTAGCAAATGTCATTAGAATTACAGCTGGTTGTATTTGGGTACAAGTGTGAAGCAGTTGATCTCTGGGGAATTAAAATGTTTTGCTTTTGTACTCGCTAGAAAAAACATACTTATAGCTAATTGCATGATGCTGTGAAAATACTTTCTTTGGTAACATATGCTATTAAATACATTTCACTTAGAATCATTATCTCACATCTCTTTGGTTGCTAGTTTTGTTTTGTCGTGAGTTTCTTTTATCAGTGATTCATGACCTTGGCCTGTCACCCAACCTCTTTGAACCTTCGGTGCTGTCAGTGTCTGCTTCTCTCTTTTATACAATTGCAGAAATCAAATGTGATGATGATGTGAAACTGCTCTGATAGCATACAGTGCTATTCAAGATTACACTCTTGGTACTGTTATTACTATAGTTATTATTTGCTGGCCTATTATCTCTCCGTCCTTTTATAGACAATAATATACTGAAATGAGATACAGGTCTTAGAGTCAGAAAATTCTGCCTTCTTTATGTATTATTAGC
This sequence comes from Carollia perspicillata, assembly GCA_004027735.1. Taxonomy (NCBI): domain Eukaryota; kingdom Metazoa; phylum Chordata; class Mammalia; order Chiroptera; family Phyllostomidae; genus Carollia; species Carollia perspicillata. Next base: position 32,253 of record PVKM010007383.1, on the reverse strand, counting down.
AATAAGAATTGGGGAGTCCATTAATCCCTGTCTGAGTCTCAGTTGTTCCTTTCTTAAGTGGGATTGATTATACCAGGATTGTAGTGAGGCTCATGAAAATGTTTCATGAGATCTAGAAAAATTATTGTAAATCTAAGGGATTATATTTATGATACTTCATTTTTTTCCATCAATTTGCTACTTTTTAAAAATATTATAGAAAAGGGGGAAAGAGTTGAGTATTAAATGTGCGTCAGAATATGTTCTTAGTTACCTTAATGTCAGGAGATTTATGCTGAGGAATAGTGTAGCATGATGAGTGATTCAGGAGTCAACAGGATGGAGGTATCACAGACCATCTAGAGATGACAAAAAGGGCTTTAGCCATACCTTGTCCTGTGAAAAGCAAATATGTGAGACCTCCATACGAATTCCAAACCTGTCAGTGCCAGTGGCATTGGAAATGCAATACCTGCATCATAATCTAGTCTTAGCCCATTTAGAATACAGGCTATTCTCTTTTTTAATGCTCACCCAAGGACATGTTTATTAATTTTAGAGAGAGAGGAATGGAAGGAGGAAAGAAGGGTGGGAGAGAGTGGGGATAGAGAGAGAGGGAAATATGAATGTGAGGGAGAAACACTGATTGATTCATTGCCTACCATACACACCCCAACTGGAAATCAACCAGCAACCTACGTAGGTGCCCTGACTGGGGATTGAACCTGCAACTCCTTGGTACCTGGGATGATGCTTCAACCAAATGAGCAACCCTGCCAGGGCCATGCTGTTCTTTTGTTCACCCTGGTTATTGCTTTGAATAGAACGAATTAACTTTTCTTTAGTATCTAACATTTCTTTTTTTATGTGTTTTATGTTCTTAGGAAATCATATGTACTTATTTGAAGGGAAAGACTATTCTAAGGAACCCAGTAAAGAAGACAGAAAATCATTTGAGCAACTGGTGAATCGTCAGAAAACCCTTTTGGAGAAAACTAGTCAAGAAGGCCGGTTACTCCGAAATAAAGGCAGTGTAAGAACTATTAATTAATGTAAAATAATAAATTTTTCCAAATTCTCATTCTAAGAATAAAAAATGATGCTGGTTGTGATTTATTAAGAAAGAACTTGTAAGTATTTGTTGAAATATAAGTATAATTACCTCAGCTAGTGTGTGGAGTGGTCTCCCTCCAGCTGTCTGCCTTTCTCCAGCCTTCAAGCCTTCCGTCTTTCTTTAGTCAAGATGAATGATGAGCCAGACTTGTTTGAGGTGTAGTTCAACAAATCAAAACTGAATAAGACTCATACTGAAGGAAAAAGTATTCTCTCCTCAAAGGAAACTATGCAGCAGGAGAAAGAGCATGTTTAAACATCATAAAATAAGGATCTTCTCCCAAGAACAAAGATGGGTTTGAGCTTGTTTTTTGTAAACCTTTGTGTTGTAGGGATTTTAGGTCTTTTCTGATGTATTCTCACCCATACTTCCTGGCTGACAGATCAGGGGTGACCAGTGTTCCCTTACATACATTTTTTAAACTTTCCATTTGTGTATAAATTACACTGGTAGATGCTGTCAACAGTTTCACTGTTGGTGACCTTTGTGTATGTAGTCCTTGCACCCTCTATTGATAAGTCACTTGTCATTGCTTCATAGTCTTCATGAGGTGACTTGCTTTTGCAGTTTCTCACAGTTTATTTTAATTTCTAATATAGCAATAAAATAATACATACAATCACTAAAAACAAGTATAAGTGTAATTCACTGTACTGTAGTATAAAAACTGTGTAGAAAGGTGGCGTAAAAAACATTAGCCAAAAGAATTTATTTTTCATTTAATGCAGGTAAAAGCATCCCTGTCCATCTAACCCCTCCAACCCCCGCTGGGGGGACCACTTTATTACAGCAAAATATATACCCTGCTCTTAATAATCATGACCCCATGTTGTGGGAGACACTAGCAATCAATATCTCTAATTTCCACATTACTTGGCACTTAGTGTGTGGTCATTTGAATACTAGCTATCATTAAGATAATCATGATGTTGAAATGCTGTGTTTGAGAAAGAAATATGGTACATATTTCATATTTCTTATAAAACCTAAAATGACATCCTGCAAGGTAAGCTTTCAATTTTTTAAAAATTACTTTTCTGATGTTCCTTATTCCTAATGAAGTTAACCAAAATGATACACTGCTATACCAACCATGCCAGTGCTTTGGTTGAGTTTAGAGCACCATGTCCTAGTTGCCATGCCTGTGCAGCGATATGTGGTGGAAGTGTAAATTGAAGTGTCTTCCTACCATACCACGTGGCATGGAGATGTGGTGTTTTGAGAAATTTTAAGCATGTTGCCTGTGAATAGAGTGTCTTCTAGGGGTGAATGAAGCTCATGAAGGAACAGGCAGCCCCCAAACTCCTTGCTTATGGATCTTGTTCTTCCTACAGGTTCTCATTCCAGGCCTTATGGAAAGGTCTACCAAGAGGAAGCAGATTCTAAGTCCAGAAGAGCTGGAGAACAGAAGGCAGAAAAGACAAGTAGCAGCAGCCAAGAGAAAGAGACTAATAGAGGAGAAGAAGAGGATAAAGGAAAAAGTAGAACATAAGAAAAAGTATGTGTGTATAATTTGGCTGTATTATTTAATAAAGCTGAGAGTCACAATTGGTAAAGGAATCACTACTGTGTGGCGAGTCCAAAGTTGAACATCGACTTTTTAAAAAAAATTTATTGATTGATTTTAGAGGGAGAGAGAGAAAAAACATCAATTTGTTTTCCACTTATTTATGCATGCATTGGCTGATTCTTGTATGTGCCCTGACTGGGGCATGCCACATCTTTGGCATGTCAGGATGATGCTCTGACCAGCTGAGCTACCGAGCGAGGGCTTGAACATCACTTTAAAATTGCAGAAAATTTCTATAAAGCTGGTAGCTCCTATTGGTAATAGAATATTTTTTTAAAGACTAAACTTTAACCTAAACAGTTTACTAAGTGAAAAGTCCCGAGTGCCTAATACAGAGAAGATGTGTTCAGTTGAGAGAAGAAAATTTAAGATTTTACTGTAGCTAACCAAAAAGTGGTTTACTCACAGTCTATTTTAGTCATATTCTTAAAAACAGGAATATCTGGTGCCTGCTCGTTATTGAAGTATAGTCAGGAAGCATTAGGCTAATTGGGTAATAAGCCTTCTTGTTTATTTATAGGTAGGCAGAAAACTCAATTGGGTTGAGTTTTTAATTGCATATCCACTTGGCACTTACTGTTTGTAAATTGTAATACAAACTGTACTCCAAGAGAAATTGTGATTTGCCCAGTTAATTTCCTTTTCTCTCTGGCTGGTTGAAGAATGGCCTGGTGGAAGTCCAACAATTACCAGTCCTTCTGCCTGCCTTCAGAGGAGAGTGAATCAGAAGACCTAGAGGATAGGGAAGATGAGAGCTCAGCTCAACTAGATTATGAAGATTCAGATTCAACTTCCATCAAGTATGTCATTGGTGATGTCACCCACCCACAGGCCAACATGGAGGATGCTGTGATCGTGCAGTGCGTAGGTAGGAGAAGTGATACGGGTCCAAGATGGGGTCCTCAATCTTTATGATGCCAAGAACTGGGGAGGATGAAGCAGAGTCCTGCCTAGTGGTGATTGATGGGCCCAGTACAGTCTTGTGTGGTCACAAAAAATGTGAATTTTACAATTAAGAGACTTGGATTTGACTCTTATCTCTTGTTTACCTCCTTGAGTAACTCAGCCTCCCTGGGCCTCAACTTCCTTATGCATATAATGGGATAATATCTACTACATTATTCTTCTCACAAGGTTTTTGAGAGGGTAAAAGGAGGCAACATGTAGAAAATAAAATGTATTCTTTCAGAAGAAGCAAAATTCCAAGCATTTATCGCCCTTATAATCTTAGCACTTTTTATTTTTTATTTCCTCTGTCTGGAACCTGTCAAGCATTGTTTAAATATCTGTGTTTCAGGGAGATCTCCCCTGATTGCCTCATACAAAACAGACCCCATCCTCATCCCTCCATTTTTCTCTGTCCCCTTTTCTACCTTATTTTACTTGATGACACATATCATCATCTGACATGTTACATATGTATTTGCTCATTTGACTGTTTCATGGCACTAGAAAGTAAGCTTCATGGGAGCAGGGTTTTCTGTTGTCCACTGCTATAACCCTACTGCTAGAACAATGCCTGACACATAATACATGCTAACTAATTTCAGTGGTATGAATGAGTAACTGTAAATGCAAGGTACTAACTGGCTGTGATAGCACCAGCTTGAATAAGTCATTTAACCTTTCCTCTTCCTTACCCGTAAAGTGGGAGTCATGTGTTGTTATAGTACCAATGCTTCGGTGCTCTTTGTTATATTGTATTTACTCTCCATCCTTTCTCAGTCATCTTCCAGGAATTATGGAAGTACCACAGAGATACTACCCTTTCAATACACTGATTTTTTCAGTGCTTTCCTGTTGTGATGGCCAGGTATATTACAGAAAACCTAAACGTATTTGAGAAGTGCAACCTATGATAAATGCCTAGGAGATTAGATTGATTTTCAAAGGGAAGAAAAAACTTTCTTCTATAAGTCTGTTTGGTGTACCTTTCTTGTTTGTTTGTTTGTTTGTTTGTTTTTGTTTTTTAAACTGTGGACTGGACTTTGCCTCATATAGAAGAAAATTTTCTCTTCTATCAGATGACTCTGGCTACTGGGGCAGAGGTGGCTTATTCACAGCTCTGGAGAAACGATCCACTGAGCCAAGAAAAACATATGAGCTGGCTGGGAAAATGAAAGGTAAGGAGCACAGAAGAAAGAAGGAAGGGTTAGGGATGGAGTAAGAGAGGACATTTAGGATAGATGTCATGTGGCTTTAAAAAGCAGTAGATAAGGAGTGAGAAAGGCTGATTTGAGTCTGAATTCTGTCACCAATGAGCTCATCGTAATGTGACTTTGAGGCAGTCCTTTACCCTCCCTGTGTCTGTTTTCTCATTTGTAATTTTTGAATAATATTTATTCCACCCACCTCATGGAATTATAGTGAGGATAATGAATGTGTAAGTATTTTGATAAATGTTGATGCCTGCATGCATGTTAAAGTTTAGCATTTCATTACTTACCCAACTTACCCCATCTTTTTAAGGGAATCTCTCATGAAAATTGCAGCCTGTGAGAGAGAAATCAGACACATCATTAATGTGTTAACAAGAGCTAGTTGCTGAGGCAAGGAAGTTATGTATAAGGTTAGCACAGGCTGCGATAAAGCTGTTTGGTGCTAGGGGGACTTGGAAGTTTGAACAGTATTCTCCTTTGGTACAGAGAAGGGGTAAGTACACCTTTTATGAGCAGAAATCACAGAGTGGCAAGTGGAGTAAAATTATTATTGCAATTATTTCACAGGAAACTTAGCTAAAGGGCCTTATCTGATAGAGAAGGGCCCTTCATATTTTTCAGAAATTGGTTTTTCCTAATTATTCTGTTCTTTTCTCTAGGGTGGGAAGTGATTAAAGACTTAAAATGAATAGAATACTCTTTGTACTAAAGCAAATTACTGGAAGAAGGCTTTTAACATGTGTTGAAATAATTAACCCAGATCTAGATATTGATTGGGTAGTTGGAAAAACAGAGTCCAGGAGAGGTCAGAGTCAGAGGGTAGACTTAAAGACCCTGTTTAGATCCTTGTTTGAAACCACAAGGGAGACATGATGGAGATAGGACAGAATGCATGTCCTAATGGCCTAAAATGCGCTGTTCTATGTATAAGAACTTTTATATAAATGCCATTGTAACTACAAAACAGAAACTTAGAGCAGATCCAGAAAAGACAAAGAAAGGGGAATGACAGCATATCACCATAGACAATAACCAATTTAGAAAGATGGACAGAAACAAAGGGAAAAGAAGAAACAATGGAAACAGAAAATAACTAGAAAGCAATTAACAAGATGGCATTAGTAAGTTCTTTTTATATACCAGTAATTACTTTAAATGTAAATAGATTGAATTTATTAATCAAAAGGCAGAGTGGCTAGATGGATTAAAAAAACAAAACAAGACCCAACTATATGCTTCCTACAAGAGACTCACTTGAGCCTTAAAACCAAAAGAAAGAGGAGTTAGCTATACTTATATCAGACAAAATAGACTTTAAGCCAAAAATGATAATAATAGATGAGGAAGGTCATAATATAATGATAAAGGGATCAATTCATCAAGAAAATATAACAGTCATAAATATATAAGTATCCAACATTGGCACACCTAAGTAGGTTGAGCAAATGTTAACAGATATGAAGGGAGAAATAGACAACAATTCAATAATAGTAAGGGACTTCAGTATCCCACTTCAGCCATGGATAGAGCATCCAGACAAAAAAAAAAAAAAAATCAACGAGGAGGTAATGGGCTTGAACCAAACATTAGACCAAATAGACCTAACAGACATCTATAGGACATTTACTCCAACAGCAGCAGAATATTCTCTAGTGCACATGGAACATTTTCCAGGATAGATCATATGAGAGGACACAAAACAAATCTTAGCAAAATAAAACTGAAATCATAATAAATATATTTTCTGACTGCAGTGGTATGAAGGTAGGCATCAACATTATGAGGAAAGCTGGAAAATTATGTGGTAATTAAACAACACAATCCTAAAAAACATTGGGGTCAAAGAAGAAATCAAACAGAAAACCGAAGAATATCTCAAAAAGTGAAACACAGCATACCAGAACCTATGGGATGCTGCCAAAGCAGTTCTGAGAGGGAAGTTTATAGTGATAAATGAATACATTAAATAATTAGAAAGATTGCAAAGTAATCAACATAATGTTACATATACCTCAAGGACCTAGAAAAGAAAGACACAGTTAAGCCCAAAATTAGCAGAAGGAAGAAAATAGCAAAACTTAGAATGGAAGGAAATTAGAGACCAGAAAAACAAGAGAAAAAAATCAACAAAACTAAGAGCTGTTTTCTCGGAAAGATAAATAAAATTGACAAACCTTTAGTGAGACTAAGAAATAAAGAAAACTCAAATCTGAAATGGAGGAGAAATTATAACAACCTACAGAAATACATAGGATTACAAGAGATTAGATAATCCTTAATGGATAAATTTGTAGAATCTCTTCCATAAGTGGTGTTGGGGAAACTGGAAAGATACATGCAAAAGAATGAAACTGGATCACTTTCTTATACCATGTACAAAAATAAGCTCAAAATGGATTAAAGACATAAATGTAAGACCTGAAAACCTAAAATCGTAGAAGAATACATAGGCAGTAAACTCTTTGATAGTGCTCTTAGCAATATCTTTCTGAATATGTCTTCTTGGCAAGGGAAACAGAAGGAAAAATAAATGGAATTATATCAAGCTAAAAAGTTTTTTCACAAAAGAAGGAAACCATTGAAGCAAAAAGACAACTGACTGAATGGAAGAAAATTTTAGCAAATGTTATATCAGATATAGGGTTAATATTCAAAAAATATAAGGAACTTGCACAACTTAACACAAAAAAATCCTAGGCATTCCAATTAAAAAATGGGCAAAGGCCCTGAAGAGTCATTTTTCCAAAGAGGAGATACAGATGGTCAGCAGACATGAATAGATGCTGACCATCACTAGTCATCAGGGAAATGTAAATTAAACCACAATAAGATACCACCTCACACCTGTCAGAATAGCTAGCACCAGTAAATAAATAAATAACAAGTGGTGGTGAAGATGTAGAGAAAAGGGAACACTCATTCACTGTTGATGGAATTGTAAATTAGTGTAGTCACTATGGAAAACAGTATGGAAAGTCCTCAAAAAGTAAAAATAGAGCTGCCACATGATCCAGCAATTCCATTTCTGGGCATTTACCAAAGAAAACAAAAACACTAATTCAAAAAGAGATATGCATTCCTATGTTTATTGAGGAATTATTAGCAATAGCCAAGTTATGGAAGCAACCCAAATGTCTATTAGTAGGTGAATGGATAGAGATATGGTATGTGTGTATGTATTATTCAGCAATAAAAAAGAATGAAATTTTGCCATTTATGACAACATGGATGGACTTAGAGGGTATTATGCTAAATGAAATAAATCAGAGAAAGGCAAGTACTGGTACTCTATGATTTCACTCATATGTGGAATCTAAAAAGAATACAAAACAAGTGAATAAACAAAAACAAAACAGAAATATACCTATAGACAGAGAATAAGCTGATGGTTGCCAAAGTGTTGGGGGGAGGTAGAAGGATGGGAGTAAAAAAATAAAAACTTAAAGTGCTTCTAACAATATTCCTCATATCAACATTCTGGTCACAGAGTAGGGAAAAAAACATGTGAAAATACCTTTACAACCTAATGTTAAATGTGAGTTCCAGAATATGTCAGGCCCTCTTCAGCCGAATGTGTGTATTAGTCCTTGCCCAAGAAACAGGTGTCTTGTTCTGAGTCTTACATATTTTTTAAAAAATGCACCGTCTTAATTACTTGCAGAAAGGTTTAAAAAGTTTTAAAAGGTAACACTCTCATCTCCTTGCTTTTATTTTCCTATAGACAAACAAGAAAAAGTGAATTGTGAATTTGTTTAGGTGAATTATTCCAATTGTAGACTTTACCTTGAAAGCTCAAACTTACCAGATAACATTTAAACAGATTTAACAGACATTTTTCTTTCAATCCTTAGTGATTCCATTTGTATTCTGAATAAAGGGTAACATTTTTATACTATTAAATCTTGTACATGAGGCAGGAAAGAAATCTGTTAATTTATCTTAGCCAAGTAATTTCTATTCAAAAAGTATTATTTTCTGTGTGTAAAGTACTGTGCCAGGCTCTCGAGGCATATTTTTGTCAAAATTGATCTTTTTTGGGGAAGTAAGCCCTACCTTCATGATAGTGGTAAATACAAATACCAGGCAAAAACGATTCAGCTTGCAACTGGCTGGGGTGATACTGCATTGAGAGCAGGAAGCTACTCTGAGGACTGAGCTCCTTAAAGACACAGAAGTTGGGGCACTTACAGAGAATGTTGTCATATTCATCTTTGAATCCCCAGGGTTAGAGCACAATGCCTAGAATTGCAGGGTGGTCGATAAATGTAAATAGTAAACTACTCACACTGAGTGAGTCCAGGAGAGTGAGAAAAGGCAGGTTTGTAACCTGACTGGACTCAGTCTTTCATGAACTTAATGTTCTTCCTGTTGCCCCTTTTTATGTTACCTCAGACTTGAGTTTGGGAAGTGTCCTTTTATTTCCTATCGATGATAAAGAGTCAAGAAGCAAAGGGCAAGATTTGGTAAGTGAAAAAACCACAACTCTTAAAAGAGCTAAAATGTGGCTCCTATCACCTCCTCTTGGAACTGCTCCTACTTGCATTGGCCTCTCTGGCTATATATCATTTTGCTAGGACTGCCATAAAATACCCCAGACTGGGTGGCTTAAAAAACTGAAATGTACTTTCTGACAGTTCTGGAGGCCACAAGTCCAAGGTTAAGGTGCTGCCAAGGTTGGTTTCCTCTGAGACCTTGGCTTGCAGGTATTTGGCTTCATGCTGTGTCCTCACATGTTCTTTCCTCTGTCTGTGTCCAAATTTTTTCTTCCTGTTAGGACACCAGTCAGATTGAATTAAGCCCCACCCTAAAGGCCTTTTTAATTTAATTGCCTTTTTAAAGGTCTTATCTCCAGATTTAATCACTTTCTGAAATACTGAGGGGTTAGGGCTTTGACACAAGGAATTTGGGGGACATAATCCAGCCCATAATAAAGAGGTGGAGCCTTGCCTTCCACTGTTCTACCCCACCCCCCAATGCTTCTGTTCATCACAGCTTCTAGAGCACTGTCCCCTACTTCCTTGTACCTTCCACTTACGTAGAGGGCAGGCCCCTCCTAATTGCAGAGAGTTTAATTTTGGTCTTTTTATCCTCAACACCTCATGAAGTGTGGCTCATAGGAAATATTTAATAAACATTTACTGAACAAATAAAAAAACATGACCAAAAATGCTTAGGGTTTCATCATTTGTTATATCAAAAGTTCTGTAAAAGATCTTATTTTCTAGCCAGGAAGAACCAATCCACATTTCCTCTGCCTGCATTAAAGTTCTTTTGCATCTTAAGTGTCTCCCACTTGCCTGTCATTTGGAATTCTTATAAGATGTTTTACTTTCCACACCTATTTACTTTCTTCAGGGCCTGAATTCACATTCAAACTTCAAGCCAAACTTTACTGACTTAGAAAAGACATTTAGAAACTAGGCTGAGAGGCATGTGTTCTTGAGTTTAGTGGCCTGCGTGTCTAACAACAAAGTGGTTTCTGCTTTTTAAGTCATTCATTTATTCATTTCAAAAATGCTAAAAAATGAGAATGACACAGTGGTTGTGCATAAGCAGCTCAGAATCCAGTGACTCAAGAAAACTGCTAACAGTGAATAGAATACCAAGACTATGTTGTGACTAGTGATGTCAGCCCCAGACGCTCCCTTGACATTCTCTCCAACTGTACCCCACTTAGGTTAGGAAGGTAGGAAATACTTGGCATTTTCAACAGAGATAGAATGATTGCTTATCCCATTTGTTGCAGAGCTTACTTTAGCATCAGCTAGTGGGCTGGAGTACACGAACCTCAAAAGGCTTTTCTGCTCCTAAGATACTCAAAAATTCCTTCTTTATCTTGGAAAGCATTGCCAGCATGTCCTGGACTCGTGTTTTAACATACCTTGACAAAAGTAAGAAAAACTTATATAAAGTTGCCACAAAGTAGGATAAAACAGTTATGATGGGGTGTGAAATGATAGACTTGGTAGTGCATGGCTGTTCAAGCAGACCATTTGAAAGAGGAGGAGCCAAAGCCTGAATGATCCATAAAGGGCTAAACCTATTTGGAGGCTGCTCACACTCTCGAAGGGCAAGTCACTTGGCTGTGTAGCTATCTCACGCCATGTCAGCTATTAATGACGGTTTCTCCTAGTTGGCCTTGATTGTGGCTCAGCACCGTGATCGCTCCAATGTCCTGTCTGGCGTCAAGGTGGCAGCCCTAGAAGTGGGTCTGAAGAAGATATTTTTAGCAGCAAAAAAAAAGAAAGGTAAGCTCTTCGATTTGGATTGAAGATGTAAATGGATTTCTTTTTTCAAGCATGTGGTGTGATTTTTAAGGGGTAATGAGAGTCAAGAACCCATTCAGTCTATATGGTAAAAGTAAGTCCCAATATGAGAGGCAACAGAAGTAACCAACTTGTCATTTTGTATTTGTAAAGCCCTTTTTCCTTTCCAAATCACTGGAGTATTTATATCATGATTTTACAGATTAGGAAGCAGAGCACCAGTGATGAACTGGTCATAGACAGTTGGAAAACACTGTCTATCATATCCTGTCTTGGAGAGTCATAGTCCACATTAGCAGACAGTTCTCTGTCAAAAACCATAGTTTACTATTGTTTCCAAATCTGGTGTATCTCAGAGTTTGTTGAACTGATTGACTTTTTAAAGAACCTTTGTTTATTTTAATTACATCTCAGCCACAGATCATGTTCTGTTTCCATTGTACCTACTTATTTCCAGTCCCGTAGGTCCTTGTGTTCAATAATTATTTTTCCATATTACAATCCCTCCCCAGAGTATTTTTTGACACAATTGTATGCTTTGAGTGGGACACTCCATGATTATATACATTTGGTTCATTGGAAAACAGAAAGTGAATGAGAGTAAAAATTATTTTCTCCTATGAATATATTACACCCATCTGTCATTTGTTGATGAAGGAAGACATCATAATCTTCTTTTCTTTTCAACAGCAAGTGTCCATCTTCCACGCATTGGATATGCCACAAAAGGTTTTAACTGGTATGGTACTGAACGACTTATACGGAAACACTTGGCTGCAAAAGGCATCCCAACTTACATGTATCCTTTTGTTACTCTAGTAGTGTCTCCTTCCAGCTCAAAAGTGAAAAAGTGTTACGTTTTCTGGTATCACTATTTAATCCAAGACCAAGTCTTCCTCTGCCGCACTTTTCATTCTCCCTTTCTTGAATGTGAGAAATTCTAAGAAGCACTTTCTAACTTGTATATATGGAAGGAAACAAATACATCCAAGCCTTTCTGGGTGCCGACAGCTAGGCTAAAAGATACACGAAGGTATCATGTGAACAACTGCCATTTGGTAACATTGAATCTTTTCATATCACCTCTCTAGAGCACCTTCAGACCTATAGAGACCGAGATCTAATACTGCCAACTTCACTCAGTTTACTAAAATAAACAAACTACTTTATTTTTTAACCTTTTCAGTGTATCCCTAAGGAGCACTGGGAAATTCATTTTGACCATTAGGATGTAATCTAGTTTTGCTAGACTAGTATTTTCTTATAATGACCTCTTTGCTGTGTAAGTTAGAATTGTTCGAACTATTACACTAAGTCCAAAATCTCTAGAAGAAGCAGAATTGACACATAAGTGTTATATAGAAACTCTTTTTACTTATGACATTAGTTTACTCAGTGGCAGTTTTCAAAGTATTTAAATCAATATAAAAACTTAGAAGTTAAATTTTATACCTGTGCACAGTTCAAGTGGTGTCAAAAATGTTCCAACACATCAACAATAGCAGTAATAAGTTCTAACATCTGAAGGATTTATGATATGGTGAAAGGGAATTAAAGGCATACTACTTCTAAAGTGGTTATTTCAACAATTACTAAACTAGATAACTAGTAGTTTTAGTAAAGTCCATCTTAAAGTGATGAAATATAGCTTCCTTAACTATCTGTATCAGATATTACTTTCCTAGAAACAAGTCTGCCATCCCTCATTCACAGTACTTGTCTTCCTCCTCAGGACAGCTGGTGCCTTAACAGTCAGCCCGCCCAGCATCAGATCTAGGCTTCAGCAACCAGATAAGATTTTTGCCAGAACTACTAATAGAGTATTTCCAAAAGGAATTGGAATCTGGTGGACCTCTGAGTTACTCCTTTCTCTGAATTTGTTCTCCTGGATGTGTTACTCTGATTTGGTAACTGTAATACAGGCATACACAACTTAGTTAGGAAAGTCCTTTGTCACCCTCTCTGGGCCCCAGTTTGCATAGCTATTTGAATTATAATAAATTTTCTGTCTTTAATGGTTTTATTGCTTTCTTTCCCCCAATCTAATTTTCTTTTACTCCATCAAACTGATTTCTTTACTGAGGGAAAGGCCATGTGAATTAAGAAGAAATAAAAGGTAATAGAGGAGGCTTACGCTAGGAGAAGGAAACACCCTCAGCCAATTCATGACTTTTGGAAAGATTGGACTGAGGTACAGAGGCTGAGAAATGAAGTTCCTGATCCAGACAAGTAGAGGCTCTCCTACCCTTCTTTTCACTCTTCTCAACCTATGGAGCTAAAAGAGTACACATTGGCCCTGGTCAGTGTGGCTCAGTAGGTTGGAGCATTGTCCTTTAAACAGAAAAGGTTTCAGGTTCAATCCCTGGTCAGAGCACATACCTAGGATTTGGGTCTGATCCCTGGTTGGGGTGCATTCCAGAGGCAACCAATCAATATTTTTCTCTCTTGCATTGATGTTCCTGTATTCCCCTCTCTCTCAAAGCAATGAAAACAATATCCTTGGGTGAGGATTAAAAAATTAATAAATTAAGAATACACATTAAGAATATACATTGGCCTAGGGACCCTTCAAATGTGACATCAGAAAAACAAGATCTTCCTCCCTCCCTCCCTCCAACTATAGTTCAGCTTTAAGAAAAGGGAATTGTAGAAATGCCAAAAGCTGACACAGAATGTCTGAATGGAGGGGGCAAGGGGCTGAGACCACCAGAGTAGGAGTCATGGGGTAGATACCATATACTGTAGCTTTTTTGTTGCTATTGATTTTTTGTTGAATTTATTGGGTTAACATTAGTAAGGTTTTATATAGGTTTCAAGTGTACAGTTCTATAATACATCGTCTCTATATCACATCCCGTGCTCATCACCCAAAGCAAAATCTTCTTTATCACTATATATTTGACCCCCTTTATCCTTTTACTACCCCCACCCCCATTCCCTTGAGTAACCACCACACTGTTGTCTGTGTATCTGTTTTTCCTTGTTTGTTCATTTGTCGCATTCAGTTTGTCGCATTCAGTTTTTATATCATGTATGAGTGAAATCATATAGTTATTAACTTTTTTGGTCTGACTTATTTTGCTTAGTACAGTATTCTCAAGATCACAACAGTATTGTGGTAACTATGCATGGTGCCCATTAGGGTACTGGGAATATCAAGGGGGACACTACATAGACTATGCAATTGTCTAACCACTGAGCTACACACCCAAAATTAATATATAATGGATTAAAAAAAAACACCCATTCATGTTGTCACAAATTGTGGTATTGCATCTTTTCTTATGGCTGAGTAGTATCCTGTTCGGTATGTATGCCACATCTTTGTACAATCATCTATCCAAAGACATTTGGGTTGTTTCCATGTCTTGACCACCATGTATGATGCTGCAATGAATATAGGTGTGTATCTGTCTTTGTGAATAAATGTTTTCAAACTTTGGGGGTAGATACCAAGAAGAGTGGTTGCTAAGTCATATGGTAACTCTATTCTTAATTTTTTGAGGCGCTTCCATCCTGCTTTCCATAGTGGCTGCACTAGTTTACATTCCCACCAGTAGTGAATGAGGGTTCCTTTTTCTCCACAACCTCTCCAACACTTGTTATTACCTGTCTTGTTGATAACAGTCATTCTAACAGGAGTGAGGTAGTATCTCATTATAGTTTTGATTTGCATTTCCCTAATGGTGAAGTTGAGTGTCTTTTTATGTATCTTTTGGGCATTTGTATGTCTTCCTGGGAGAGGTGTCTGTTCAGAGCCTCTGCCCATTTTTTAATTGGATTGTTTGTTTGGTATTCACTTGTATTAGTTCTTTATATATTTTGGATATCAACCCCTTGTCAGAGCTGTTGTTTGCAAATGTCTTCTCCCATTCGGTTCATTACTTTTTTGTTTTGTCTTTGGTTTCTTTTGCTGTGCAGAAGCTTTTTAGTTTGATATGGTCCCATTGATTTTGTTTTGTTTTGTTTTTGCCTTTACTTCCCTTGCCTTTGGGGTCAAATTCATAAAATCCTCTCTAAAACCAAGGTCCATAAGTTTTCTTTTGTGTAATGTACTGTTTCAGGTCTTATATTTAGGTCTTTTATCCATTTTGAGTTGATTTTTATATGTGGGAAAAAGCAGTAATCTAGTTTCATTCTTTTGCCTGTGGCTTTCTACTTTCCCAGTATTATTTATTGAAGAGGCTTTCTTTTTTCCATTGTATGTTTTTGGCTCCTTTCTCAAAAATTACTTGCCCATATACTTGTGGGTTTATTTCTGGGCTCTCAGTTCTGTTCCATGGGTCTGTATATCTGTTTTTCTGCCAATACCATGCATGCTGTTTTGATTATCATAGCTCTGTGGTATAATGTAACGTCAGGGAGTGTGACACCTATGGCTTCTTTTCTTCCTTATCAAGATTGCTTTGCTATTCAGGGTCTATTTGTGGTTCCATACAAATCTGATGCCTTTTTGTTTTATTTCTTTAAAAAATGGCATTGGGATTTTGAGGGAGAGTACATTAAATCTGTATATTGCTTTGGATAATATCTGTGTTGATTCTTTTTCAGTCTCTTTTAAAAATGCTTTGTAATTTTCAGTATGTAGATCCTTTACATGCTTTAAGTTTATTTCTAGGTATTTTATTCTTTTCGGTGCAGTTGCAAAAGGAAATGTTTTTTCCCATTTTTTTCCCTAAAGTTTCATTGTTAGTGTATAGGAATGCAGTGGATTTTAGTATATTGATTTTGTATTCTACAACTTTATTGTATTTGTTTATTGCTTCCTATAGTTTTTTGGTGAAGTCTTTAGGGTTTTCTGTGTAAAGAATCATGTCATCTGCCAAAAGTGACACTTCTACTTCTTAATTCCAAATTTAGATGCCTTGTATTTCTTTCTCTTGCCTGATTACAAGGATTTCCATTACTATGTTGAATAAGAGTGGTGAGAGTGGACATCCTTGTCTTGTTCCTGATCTTAAAAGAAAAGCTTTCAGTTTTCCACCATTGAGCATGCTATTGGCTGAGGGCTTGTCATATGTGGCCTTTACTGTGTTGAGGTACTTCCTTTCTATAAATGGATATTGTATCTTATCAAATGCTTTTTCTGCATCTATTGATACGATCATATGATTTTAATCCTTTCTTTTGTTAATATGGTATATTACATTGGCTGCTATGCATATGTTGAACCATCCTTTTTCCCCTGGAATAATTTGCACTTGATTGTGATGTATTGTTTTTTAATGTATTGTTGTATTTGATTTGCTAGTATTTTGTTTAGGATTTTGCATCCATACCCATAAAAGATACTGGTCTGTAGTGTCTGAGTGTGTGTGTATGTATGTTATACTTGCCAGATTTTGGTATCAGGGTTATAAGGGTTTTTATAAAGGTTGGCCTTATAAAATGTGTTAGGAAATACTGCCTCTTGTTCATTTTTTTTTCAAGAGTTTGAGAAGGATAGGTATCAAGTGTTTCTTGAATATTGGTAGAATTCACTATTGAAGCCATCTGGTCCTAAACTTTTGGGGGTGGGTTTGATGGTCTTTTTAAATTTCTTCAATGTTTATCGGTCTATTTAGATTTTCCATTTCTTCTTGATTCAGTTTAGGAAAGTTATGTATTTCTAGGAACTTACCCATTTCTTCTAGGTTATTGAATTTGGTGGCATGTAGTCTTTCCTAGTATTCTTTTATGAGCCTTTGCATTTCTGTAAGGTCTGTGTTAACTTCTCTTTCATTTATTATTTTGTTGATGCTTTTCTCTTTTTTTAGTGAGTCTAGTTAGAGTTTTGTTAATTTCATCCATCTGTTCACAGAACCAGCTCTTTATTGAATTAGTTTTTTTGTGTAGTCTTTTTGTTCTCTATTCCACTTAATTCTATCCTTTTATTATTTTCTTTCTTCTGCTGACTTTGGGTTGCTTTTGTTTTCTTTTTCTAGTTCTTTAAGATAAAATGTTAGGTTGTTTATTTGAGATATGCCTGTAATGACATAAACTTACCTGTTATTACTGCTTTTACTATATCCCAGAAGTTTTGATACATCATACTGTCATTTTTTAAAAACTTCTGTATATCATTTGATCTCACCATTTATTTCTTCTGTTACCTAGTCAATTTTTTAGTGACATGTTGTTTAATCACCACATATTTATGGGGTTTTTAAATTTCTTTTTACAGTTGATTTTTAACTTCAAAGAATTGTGGCTGGGGAATATACATGATATGATTTCAGTCTTCTTAAATTTGTTGAGGCTAGTTTTGTATACCAGCATAGTCTGGTATACAAAATATTCCATGTGCACTAGAGAAGAATGTATAATTTGGTGTTCTGGGATGAAAGCCTCTGTAAATACCCATTACGTCCAGTTGGTCTAATACGTCATTTATGGCTGATATTTCTTTATTGATTTTCTGTTCGGAAGATCTGTCTATAGCTGTCACTGGGGTATTTAGGTAACTAACTATGATCATGCTTTTGTCAGCTTCTCTCTTTAGTTCTATTAGTTTCTAGTTGCTTTATATACTTTGGTGTTCTTTGATTGAGTATATATATATGGAGAAATTTTATGTCTTCTTGACAGTGTCTATTTAATCATTATAAAATGTCCATCTTTGTCTCCTATTACCTTTTCTTTTTTTGAAATCTATTTGGTCAGATATAAGTATGGCTACACCTGCTTTTCTGTGGATTCTATTTGCTTGGAGAATTAACTTTCCACCCTTTCACTTTGAGTCTGTCTTTGTTTTTGCAGCTGAGGTGTGCCTCTGAAAGGCAGCATATGGTTGGGTTTTGTTTTAATTCAGTGTACTATTCTCTTGACTCTTTATTGGTGAGTTCAGTTGATTTACATTTAGGGTAATTATTGATATATGAGGATTTTCTATAGCCATTTTATCTTTTGTTTTCTGGTAGCTTTGTGCCTCCATTGGTTCTTCTTTGTGCTTGTTTTTGTTTGGTGGTATTCTATACTTTTTTCCTCTGTTTCCTTTTTTAAAAGATTTTATTTATCTTTAGAGGGGAAGGGAAGGAGAGAAATATCAGTGTATGGTTGCCTCTTGTGCATCCTTTGCTGGGAACTGCCCTGCAACCCAGGCATGTGCCCTGACTGGGAATTGAACCGCAATTGTTTGGTTTGCAGGCCCATGCTCAATCCACAGAGCTACACCAGCCAGGGCTGTTTTCTTTCTTTCTTTTTTTTTTTTTTAAGTTTTAAGTTTAAACTGTGGCTTTTCACACTTTTGTACATGAAGTCTCAGTCTTGGTTGTCTATCCTCAACCAGCCTGATTTCTGTTCCCCCAGCCCCTAAACACCCAGAGTGCTACAAAGGCCTCTTCAGAAGCCTTGGGCCCTTGATTCGGGGAACTCTGGCTAATGGAAGACACAGAGCTACTACTGTGACTTTCTAAAGAAGTTAGTTTGCCTCTAGTATCTGGGTTATGCTGTTCTGTTTGACTCTCTCACTGGCACATTTCACCCTTCAACAGTCTAGCCGAAGACCTGTTAGATCTTAAATCCATGATTCCTTCACTTTTTTCTCCTAAAATTCTTTCATTTTTACTGCCTCCTGCCTACTACTCTACCACCAGCCCCTGAGAGATAGGTTGTTATAAGGTCTTAAACCTCTTGACTAGCATCTTAAGTCTCTCCTACAATTAGAGGCAATATTGGACTCCATCCAAAAAGGGACACTAGTGAAACCTAACCTCATGAACAGGTAAGTTGCCATGCCTTCAATAGTAGCCAAAGTCCAAATAGGTGGGTTATTGGAGTGGCCAGGGGGGAAACTTGATTGTCTAAAAGCTGTATATCCTCCTGAAAAGCTGCATGTACTTGCTTAATCCCTATGGTACATAGGGATAGCTATAATAGGGTCTGAACATTTGAGAGATGCATCAGAGCAACTAACTCACTCCCAAAGAGAGCTTAGCTGACCCTTTCAGGTGCACAGTTGATTTTTTTTTTTTTTTTTGGTTTGTTTGAGGAAACAGTGACTTCTTTTTCACCCTACACTCTGTCCCCCATGCTTCAGCCACAGGGGCTTTTTCTCTGGATGGATGCCCTGAGTCCTGAATCACTGTCTCCTGGTAAGCTGTGCAGAATAACACAGAAAGAGGTCAGAAAACACATAGCACATTTCCCCTTGGGTGTGGGGTCACCCTTCAGTGGCAGCCCCCTGCTTTTCTTGTCTACCTTGCTGAGCTCTTCAGAGTCAAAAACACTGCCCTACTATATCTCTATCTTTCATGTCTTTTATTTTCTCTTCACTCTTCCCATCAAAGTGGTGTCATTCTCTGGGAAGGAAGAATGAGAGAAGCTCCCTGTTCTATTTATCCCAAGGGGTTTGTAATGTTTTTCTCCACATGTATCTTTGATGACATCTGACCCTTCCTTCTGAGGAGGCTAAGGCAGGGCCAAGAAGACACTACAAGAGTTAATTCACTAATAAGCTTGTGTAAAGAAGTTTGTGCCCCAAACATCAGTATAAAAACTCTGCTTATTGAAATAGTGAAGAACTTAAGTCTATTGAAATTTTTCCACATGTGAAATACTATGTTTTCTTGATTTTTCATAAACTTACTTTGTAACATGCTTATAACTAGTTTAATTTTTTGTTCCAGCAACATAAACTACATTGTTAATTAACTCCAAGTAGTCCTTGAATCAGCTATTTTTGAGCCCCAAACCATCTCTAGACCAGTGTGTTCTGTGGTTTTCCCTGTACTAACTGAAGTATAAAGTCACTCCAGCATTAGTTACCATCCATTATCTACCTTATTTCTCAAAGACATCCTGCAGTTTCTCACTTGGGCGTTTGGTCCTGTTGGTGCCTCTCCCTGGGCTACCTTACTCCTCTAAACCCCTTCCCCTATCTCCAGCTCCCTAATTCCCCTATCAAATCAGGTATTTTTTAAGAATTAAGAAAAATGTAATCTCTGTGTTGGAACTACTAATGGTAATTGGGTTTCTGGCATGGAACAGACTGACAGCGACCAGAGGGGTGGGGAGAGGAGGATAATGGTGAAAAGAATGAGAAGGGAATAGTCAAAGAACATGTATGTATGACCCATGGACATGGACAACAGTCTGGTTATTAACTGGGAATGGGGGTGGGCTGGGTAGAAGAGAGCCAAGGGGGGGAAATGGGACAACTGTAATAGAATAACAATTTCTTTAAAAAAATACGTTACATTTCCTATTATACTCATTGGTATATCAACCCTTGCCTAAATACTAAGGTGTTTGAGAAAGATGATTTCTCATTTATTTTTCATATTACACAAAGCAATTAGGTACTTAAATAGTGAAATGTTATGAGAATAACTGGCTGGCAATTTGGAGAAAGTGTTAGACTTCCTGCATATATCATAAATTCCAGATAGCTTAAGTATTTAAATATAAAACTTAAGAATAGGAAAAGAGACTTGTCATTTTTATGGTGTATGACTAGCAACTGCCCTAGAAGCCTCTCACTAAAATACTCAGTGGCATTAAGGTAAAAACTCACAACCACACTGGAAATAGACAGCCAAATGTCAGACTAGGAGGAAATGTAGGCAAAGTTAAACTGAGATTTCACTTTAGGAAGCAAAGATTGCTTTAAAACCTTGGACTGTCATCACCCAGAAAATGAGCAACCATTCTTCTATACTTTCTGGATATTAGCAAGAAGGTCAACCCCCACCCCTCAACCTCTGCTGTGAGCTCAGTCCCTTCTAGCCTTCTCAAGAATATTATTCTAGACTTCTGGCCAAGATGGAGGTGTAGTGTAGGTGGAAACACTATGCCTCCTTGTACAACCAAAATTAAGGACAACAAATATTTGGAAACAAAAACACAATCAGAACATACAGAAAATAGAACTGTACTGGAAGTCCAACAACCATTCATCCAGACCAGTAAGAGGGGTGGAGTTGGCGGCCAGTGGAGAGGGGTCATGGCAGGAAAAAGCAGTGGCTGGCAGACCCAGGCCGGGGGAGGAAACAAGCAGACCCAGTGAGGCAGGCATGGCTGCTGGCTGACCACAGTCACATTCACATGCAAATAAACCAGGCAAAAACAGGCAGCAAGACAGACCGTGGAACCCAGGGCCCCAGTGACAGGAAATAAAGCCTAAGAGCACTGATTGCAAACACATGGGGGCGGAGGTGCCGGGAGAGACTCCCAGCCTCACAGGAGAGTTTGTTGGAGAGACTCACAGGATTCCAGAATGTACACAAGCCCACCCATCCGGGAACCAGCACCAGAGGGGCACAATTTGCTTGTGGAAAGTGGCGGAAGGGACTGAAATATGAGCGGAGCAAGCGCCATTATTTTTTCTCTGTCCCTACCCCAACACACAGCATCACACCCCAGTGACTGGATTGCCCTGCTCTGGTGAACACCTAAGGCTCCAACACTCATACATAAGACGTAGGACCAGACCAAAAACTTACAGCTCAAATGGAAGAACAAATCAACGCCTCACAGCCAATACTTTTAAGTAACCAAGAGTCAGCCAACTTATCAGATGCACAGTTCAAAACACAGGTGATCAGGATGCTCACAGAACTGGTTGATTTTGGTCACAAATTAGATGAAAAAATAAAGGCTACACTAAATGAAATGAAGGAACATGCACAGGGAACCAATAATGATGGAAAGAAAACTAGGACTCAAATTAATGGAGTGGACCAGAAGGAAGAAAGAAACAACCAAATAGAAAAGAGTGAAGAAACAAGAATTCAAAAAAATGAGAGACTGAAGAGCCTCCAGGACATCTTTAAACATTCCGACATCTGAATTATAGGGGTACTAGAAGGGGAAGAGGAAGAGCAACAATTGGAAAACTTGTTTGAACAAATAATAAAGGGGAAGTTTCCCAATCTGGCAAAGGAAATAGACTACCAGAAGTCCAGGAAGCTCAGAGAGTCCCAAAGAAGTTGGAACCAAGGAGGAACACACCAAGGCACATCATAATTACATTAGCCAAGATTACAGTGAAGGAGAGAATTCTAGAAGCAGCAAGAGATAAGGGGACAGTCATCTACAAAGGAGTTCCCATCAGACTGTCAGCTGATTTCTCAAAAGAGACCTTACAGGCAAGAAGGGGCTGGAAAGAAGTATTCCAAGTCATGAAAAGCAAGGACCTACATCCAAGACTGCTCTATCCAGCAAAACTTTCATTTAGAATGGAAGGGCAGAAAAAGTGCTTCTCAGATAAGGTCAAGTTCAAGGAGTTCTTCATCACCAAGCCTTTATTATATGAAATGTTAAAAGGACTTATCTAAGAAAAAGAAGACTAAAAATATGAACAGTGAAAGGACAGCAAACTCACAGTTATTAACAACCATACCTAAAACAAAAGCAAACTAAGAAGACAGAACAGGAGCGGAGCCACAGAAATGGAGATCACATGGAAGGTAAGCAACAGGGGAGTGGGAGGAGGAGGGGGAGAGAAGGTATAAAGAATAAGTAGCATAGATGGTGGGGAGAAAATAGATGAGGGAGGGCAAGAGTAGTGTGTGAAATGTAGACACTAAAGAACTTATTACACAGGGACATGAAATAAGGGGGGGGGAATGTGGGTGGGAGGAGGTGTGCAGGGTGGAAGGGAATGAAGGGGGGTAAATGAGACAACTATAATGGCATAATCAATAAAATATATTAATAAAATATTCTACCAATTACTCCTCTTATGTACTCAATTTCTTTCTTTAAATTTGAACATTTCCATTGATTTATAAACAGTCAAATCTCTCCTATTTAAAAACCCTGAATTCCTGATTCTCTCCTGCCATAATCAAAGCTCAAAACTGTGTATAATCACTGTTTCCACCTCTTCACCTCTTAGTCATTTATAAACCCACAACATTCTGACTTTCTGCACTATCGCTCCACCAAGAGTCTGTTAAGACTACCCATGACTTGAGTCACTAAATCCAGAGAACATTTTTCAGCTCTCATTTTGCCCTCTCTACCGAGTTCAACACCAGTGACTGCTTCCCAGCTCTTGGAACACTTGCCTTGGCTTTTGTGATAAGGTACTACAACATAATCTCTGGGAGTTTATCTTCTATCTTTATACAATTTTCCCATAATTTTTTTATATGGTATATTAGTTTGGTAGGGCTGACATAAGAAAATACCACAGAATGAGTGGCTTCAAAAAATTTATTTTCTCAAAGTTCTGGAGACTTGAAGTTCACAATCAAAATGTCAGGTTTAATTTTTTTTCCGAGGCCTCTCTCCTTACCTTGCAGATATCTGCCTTCTCCATATATCCTCACATGGTCTTTCCTCTATGCACATATATCTCTGGTGTTTGTGTCCAAGTTTCCTCTCAGCTTGGATTAGACCTGACCTGAACAGGCTCCTTTAACTTAATGTCTCTATAAAAGCACTATCTATCAATGCAGTCATATTCTGGGGTACTGGAGATTACGCTTCAACACAAGAATTTTGGAGATCAACAATTCTGCCCATAATTCCAAGCCATTAAACACTAATATTCCTTCCATGACCAGTGTGTCTCAGTTGGGTGTCATTCCACAAAGTGAAAGTTCAGCAGTTTGATTCGTAGTCAGGGCACATGCTTGGGCTGTGCGGTTGGTCTCTGGGTGGAGCGTGTGCAAAAGGCAACTGATTGATGTTTCTCCTCTCTCTAAAAATAAAATCTTAAAAAAATATATTGCCATTCCTTGAGGCTCATTCCCAGGTGCCCCCTTCTTCCATTCTGAACCCCCTCAATGTTAATGCATCCGTTTACAGATGTGTAAGTCATTTCCTCATATCTCTCTCTCGCCTGTCTCTGAACTCCTAGCCTATATAAGAAGCTGCCTAATAGACATTGCTTCTGAATATTTTAAACCACAAGTTTACAAACCCAAACAGTTAATTTCACTCCCCATTCTCTAAAATGAAATAAATGTATGCACTTATTATGTAAACCTACAGTTTAAGAGTTATCTTTGATATTTTTCACATTGCCCATAAATTCAGTCTATCATTAAGATCCAGCATTTTAACTTTGTAAGTACCTCTGGAATGCATCCACTTTTCTCTATCTCCACCATCACCTTAGTGTAGACCACCATTGTATTTCATCTGAAGAACTAAGAGCCTTCTAACTCTGTCTTTGTATTGACTCTAGCTTTCCTTCAATCTGGTTGCCATTTTATAGCCAGAACAGTCATCTCAAAATAAAATCTATTCAGTCATTACCCATCTTAAAATCTTCAATGGCTTCTCATTTTTTTAGGGCAAAACCCAAAATCTTGACTATGACTTATTTTCTGCATCCATCAACTTCATGTTCCAAATATATTGGGCCACAATGTCAAGTTAACATGCATTCATCCAAAATCAATCCTGGGAGAAGTAAAAATGGAAGCATGGCATCTTAGAAGAAATAACACAAACATGAAAAATCTCAGGGAAGACAAGGCTTATTGAATTAGCATGTATGTGTAGTTTGTGGCTGATGAGGCTTTTGGTAGGCCTTCCAAGAAGAGCTGTTCCAGTCATGCCACTCTTCCCGCCCCCTAACCCTCTACCCCAACTTTCCCTTGGATTCATATTTACCTGCCTCTTGCCTGTAGAAGTACAAGACCAAATACCTGTAGGGGTAAAATCAGGGCAGGACCAACATCTTGCATCCAAGGACTGGAAATAAGTGGCCTCAAATATCCACAGTCCTTACCTTTCACATGCAGAGAGCTGGTAGGTAACAATTTAGAAAGTGACCCTCCCTACAATACTGTTTTATTTTTCATTTGAGAGTTCAAAGGTAAAGTTTAGATTTTAGGAATTGCTAGGTGGGTAAAAAAATAAAGCAATAATAAAGTCAGTGGATCTGTAGTGTCTAAGGCTCTCTTACTAGTGTCGAGAATTTGAACATCTGGACTAGGGTGTGGGCATTCACCCTTTGATAATGCACAATAACAGATGGAATAGTCAAACATCCTCAGGCAAAATACACTCTAAAACAAATGCTATATATAATAAGATGAAGAAGAGTATTACATAATGATAAAAGGATTAATCCAACCAGAGGATATAACCCTGTAAACATGAACCAAACATAGGAGTGCCTAAATAACAAAGAAATATACAAAGAAAAATTTCGTCAACATAAAGGGAAAGATTGCCAGTAATTCATAGTAAGGTATTTTAACAATACACTAACATCAATGGATAGATTTTCCAGACAGAAAATCAACAAGGAAACAGTGATCTTAAATGACACATTAGACAAGATAGATTTAATTTATATTTTCAGAGCATTTCATGCCAAAGCAGCAGAATATACATTAAATGTGTGTGTGTGTGTGTGCGTGTAGAGAGAGAGGGGAAGGGAGGGAGAGAGGGAAACATCACAACCGAGGTATGTGCCCTGACTGGGAATAGAACTGGCAACCCTTTGGTTCACAGGCCGCTGCTCAATTCACTGAGCCACATCAGCCAGGGCAGAATATACATTATTTTCAAACACATATGGAACATTTTCTAGGATAGACCACATGTTAGGACACAAAAGAAACCTCAATAAATTTAAGAAGGTTGAAATTGTATCATGCATCTTCTCTGACCACAATGGTATAAAACTACCTACCAATTACAAGAAAAAAAAAAAAAAACATGAACGCTAAATAACATGTTACTAAACAATGAGTGGAAGCAAAGAAGAAATCAAGGATATCTTGAAGCTTCCCTTCAATTGGCAGCATAGGTAAACAGTACTTGTATTCTCCCACAACCACATCAAAATTGCAACTAAACTACAGAACAATCATCATTGAAACTGCCTGAAGTCTAGCTGAACAGAAGTCCTATAACTAAGAATATATGGAAGACACTTTGGGACTGATAGGAGGGGCAGAGATGAGGAATGGGTAAATACCCTACTTGAGGAAGAATTAACATTGTTAAAATGTCTATATTACCTAAAGCAATGTACAGATTTAATGCAATCCCTGTCAAAATCCCACTGATCTATTTCACAGAAATAGTACAAAAGTACTCAATTTTATATAGAACACAAAAGACCCTGAAAAGCCAAAGCAATTCTGAGAAAAAAAGAATAAACCCAGAGATATGACACTCCTGGACTTCAAACAACACTATAAAGCTACAGTAATAAAAACAGTGCAGGTATTGGAAGAAAATTACACAGATGAATGGAACAGAATTCAGAGTCCAGAACTAAACCTACACATATATGAACAACTCATTTTTGACAAAGGAACCATGAATATGCAATGAAGAAAAGAACATCTCTTTAACAAATGGTGTTGGAAAAACTGGACACCACATGTAAAAGAATGAAACTAGATTACTAGCTTACATCATATATAAAAACTCAAAATAGATTAAAGATTAATGTAATACCTGAAACAAAATACATAGGGGGAAAACATAGGCACTAAACTTACAGACCTTGGTCAGAGGTGTATTTGTGAACTTCATCCCTAAGGTAAGGGAAACAAAAGCAAAAGTGAATAGGATTACATCAAACTAAAAATCCGCAAAGCAAAAGAAATCATCCATCAGCAAAACAAGAAGGCAAACAACTGAATGAGAGAAGATATTGGCAAACAATATCTTCAATAAGGGGCTAATATTTAAAATACATAAAGAACTCACACAACAACAACAAAAAAACAATAATCTGATTAATAAATGGGAGAAGACTTGGGAAGACACCTTTCCAAGGAAGACATACAGGTAGCAAACAGATATACGAAAATGTTCAACATAACTAGCTATTAGAAAAATGCAGATTCAGAAGATGGCAGTGAGGTAGGTGGGAGCAGGGCCCAGTTCTCCCTGTGCCCCCCTGGAACACCTAGCTGATCCTCTGAGGAAAAGAGTGAACAATGAATGGAATCCCAGCTTATGTGAAATTTGGAGGCCAAAATTTGCAGAGCACATTGAAAAACACGGTGAAGAGATTGTGCTGGGATGCTAAGGTCTCTGGGATCTGTGTGGAGACCAGGGCTGCTGTGGCCCCAGCCCAGCATCTGCTACAGGATGCAGGGAGGAGAGTTAGGTCACCAGCTCCCTCCTCTACCAGAGCAGAGAGGGCAGCCCATCACCAGGAGGGACCTGGATGCTGGAAGTCACTGGGAGTAGAAACAAAGTGGGAGACACCCACAGGCAGTACACATCTGCTGGGCACCAGAGAAATTGAGGTGCCAGGAGACATCTGGAGAAGAAAGGGGTTGGGCCGTGTCAGACCCTGACTCGAATAGTCTCTGGACTGGTTGGAAAGTTGGACTGTGTGAAAAGCTATGCACTTGTTAAGAACTGTAGGCAGCTGCTTTGTAAGGAAGTCTCCAGCAGCTGCTGACTTGCCCTAAGGGTGATTTCAGCTGCACATGCCCAGAGACTGTGTAGCAGAGTGGAACCGCCCACCTGGCTTGTCTTGCACTGCACACCCAGGGGCTGGAACCATGAGCCTGAGACTGAGTGGCTGAGTGAAACAGTATGCCCAAGATTGACTCACTGCTGCGAGCAGCTGAGTGGCTGATTTGAACCTGGCAGCTCACAGACCTGGGCTGAAGGCTGGGAAACTGTGAATATTGTGACCTAGACCTGATCCCCATCCTCTCAAAACCATAGGAAGGGAGAAAAGCAAGCCTAGGCCCACTCTTCCTGTGGCATCTAGGAAGACCAGTGGAACTCGCTGAACAAGTTTAAAGTCAGCAGGCAGCTTATTATTATTTTTTCTTTTTGGTTCCTCTTTCTTTTACATTCCTTTTTTTTTCTGCCCCCAAGTGAGACAATTAAGATGTGGAGTTACAAGGGTCCAGAGAAAGGGGGAGCACAAGCCTAACCCAAAATTAAGAAATGAGACAAATGTCATGTTGCTCTCCCATTGAGCTGGCATTTTATTGTTTATGCATATTATTATTTTTTCATTATTTTTACTACTTTTATTCGTATCTTTAAATTACTCTTTCTTATGTTTAGTTTTCCTCATTTTATTTCTCTGTTTAATTGTATTGTTTGACTGGTTTTCCTTATTCTTTCTTTATTGTATTTTAATTTTCCTTCTTTCACTTCACCCGTGTTCCAACAACACACAACTCTTGATCGGGTATTTTCTATTCTGGTTATCCAAATCATATATTTCTTGTCATGTTATTATTGTTCCAGTACTATTGTAAATAATTGTTGTTCTATACAATTGTACATACTACACAGCACCACTCCATGATCTTAGCCCACTTCACATCAGTTATTGTTGTGGTTAGCTCTATTCTCTCTCACACTATGCCTACTTTCTGCCCCTTAATCTCACTATATCTCATATTCTAACCTTGCACACGTGCTCTGTTTTCTGGATTAACCTTACAATCATCCTCCCCTCTAAAAAGAGTCTTATCTCTCACCTTTTATAAAAGGTGGCTAGTTGGGTGAAATATCACAGTTAACATCTAAAGAATCTCCTATCTGGTCTCTACTTGCTGGTACTTTAAATCCCATAGAATACTCTCCAACTGTTTTAATTCATTTTGCCTACCTCCTGCCACTGGTCACGTACAAGAATATGTGGGAGCTGTGAACATCACTATACCTTCTGGAGGAGAAAAACAACCAACAAAGGAACCACCAAAAAGCAAAAACCCAAGTACAACAAGTGAGCTCAAACAAACAGAAGAAAGGCCACACCTAGAGTATCCAGACAAGGAGATCAAAGGGACCACACCACTGAACCCCATAGAATTTCTACCATAGAAGTTCACCCTACATAGACAACTAGCAAAGTGAAACATCAGGAAGGAAAGAAACAATGAGTCACCTAAAATAGGGAGACAAAAAAAGAACATGCAATCAAAAGGAATGGAAGACTCCCCACTAAAAGAGCTAAACAAAATGAAGGTAATCAAACATTGAGATGTAGAATTCAAAATAATCGTTGCTCAAGGAACTCAGAGACAGCTACAAGGAACTGAGTGAGAATTATATCAGCATGAAAAGGGAAATAGAAACTATAAACAAAAACCAGGAAGAAATGAACAATAAATATTCAGATATAAAAAAACCCATTAGAAAGAATTACAGGCAGGCTGCATGAAGCAGAGGATTGAATCAGTAGCTGGAGGACAAGATAGAAAAAAAAAAAACACCCAGGTACAGCAAGAAAAGTAAAAGACACTTAGAAAAAATAAACGTGGTAGGGGAGAGAGCTGCAAGACAACATGAAAAAAATAATATCCATATAATAGACATACCAGAAGGAGAATAAGAAGAGAAAGGGATAGAAAACCTGTTTGAAAAAGCAATGATGGAAAACTTTCCTAATTTGATCAGACAGAGTCACACAAATCAAGAGACACAGAGAGTCCTAATCAAGAGGAACCCAAAGAGGCCCACTTCAAGACACATCATAATTAAAATGGCAAAATTCCAAGACAAAGAGAGAATCTTGAAGGCAGCAAGGGAGAAACAGGAAGTAACATACAAAGGAGCCCTGATAAGGCTAGCAGCTGAATTCTCAATGGAAATGCTCCAAGCTAGAAGGAAATGGCAAGAAATATTCCAAGTAATGAAAACCTGAGGCCTGCAACCAAGACTACTTTATCCAGCAAGGCTACCAATTAAAATGGAAGGACAAATAAGGAGCTTTTCAGACAAAAGAAGTCCAAAAGAATACATCTCCACCAAATCATCTCTGCAAGAGATGCTAAAGGGACTACTTTAAGAAAAGGAAGGACAAGAGTGAGAGAGAGAGGAACAGAGGTCGGAAAAATGGCCATGAATAAGTACCTATCAATAATAACCTTAAACCTAAATGAATTAAATGCTCCAATCAAAAGACACAGAATAGCTGAATGGATAAGAAAGCATGACCCACACATATGCTGCCTACAAGAGACCCACCTGAGAACAAAAGACATACACAGACTGAAAGTGAAGGGCTGGAAACAAATATTCCAAGCAAATGGACAGTAAAGAAAAAAGCACAGGTAGCAATACTCATATCAGATAAAACAGACTTCAATAAAATGGCCATAAAACAAGACCCAGAGGGTCACTTCATAATACTCAAGGGAAGAATTAATCAAGAAGACATGAACATTGTAAATATATATGTACCCAACCTAGGAGCACCCAAATACATAAAGAAAATCTTGGAGCAGTTCAAGGAAGATATTAACAGCAACACAATTATATTAGGGTATTTAACAACCCACTGTCAAAAATGGATAGCTCAAATATCAACAGAGATATTGTGGCATTGAACAATTTTCTAGATCAAATGGACTTAACCAATATATAAAGAGAGCCTTTCATCACAAGAAGCAAATATACATTCTTTCAAATGCATGAAACATTTTCAAAGATAGACTGCATGATAAGACACAAAACAAGCCTCAATAAATTCAGGAAAATTGAAATCATATCAAGAGATGGGAGGGAAGATGGCCATGGAGTAGGAGGGAGCAGATTTCACTTCCCCCTACACACAGGAGAAAAAACTGGCTAATCCATGGAGGAACAGAGCAGACAGACAATAGTACTGCAGCATATTTGAAAATAAGAGTCCACAAAGCTGTAGCGGACACTGAAAAATGAGAAATCAGATGGTAAGAAGGATATTTCAGGACAATAAGGTACTGGGGAACAGCGCGGGGACTGGGGCGAGTTTGTAGCCCCAGACCCGGCGCCCAGAGTGGGCACTCGTTCTACCACAGACTGCGTGAAAGCGGAGGGCCTGCTGAAATTTTTGGGAGAGAGCTGGGTCACCTGCTCCCTCCCTCCCTGACACACTGGGGTTTGAGCAACACCAGAGGAGTTCTGGTCCCAGAGAGGGGAATAAGGAGGAAGAGGCAAAACGCACGGGGCTGTGATTACTCTCAGAGTCTGTGGGCGCCAGTTTGGGAGAGCTGAGAGCCAGGCTGTGACCCACACTGACCCCGATAGTCACCAGGCTGCCTGGAGAATTGGGCTACAAGGGGCACCAGGCTTGAGTAGGAGGAATTTATCAAACAGAGGGGCTGGGGAATCTGCTGTGACAGCCCCAAAGCTGACTCCCAGCCCAGCCGGGCAGAGACCCCAGACTTAAAGGGAAAGTACAGTGACTCCATCCCTGTAGCACTGGGAAGGGAAGCATGTGGGCCCAAATTCGCTGGGAACAGAAGTGTTTGGACCCAAATTTGCTAGATGGAGGCAGCCTAGCTGAATGGGCACCCCTACACCCCAGCATCTAGTGATAACCACCGGGGAAAAGCACTCTGAGCAAAAACAGGATTCCCACATAGAAGATATTGGGGAAAGGAGTCAGACTAGCTGCTGGGACAGTGCTTGCAAGAAAGGCTGAGTAAACATCAGGAAGGGAGAAATGCGACACCAATCACTCCCCACCCTTCTTCAGCCAGCAAAACCAGAAAAACCAATTTGACCAATTTGAAACCAGCAAGAGGTGTGTGTTTGTGTGTGTGTGTGTGTGTGTGTGTGTGTGTGTGTGTTTAAGTGCTGTTTTTTTTTAAGTAATCTTTGTGTTATTATTATTTTAAAAATTTTCACTACTGTTTTACTCTCCAATTGCTTTTTCCTCTCCTCCCTTCTTTCTTGATTTAGTACTGCACACTTTCTGTCAAATTTTATATCTCCTTTCTTATTTCTACTGCTATTTTTTTTAATACCCATAAGTGAGAGAAAAACTTGGAACTGTGAAAGGACCTGAAGTGGACTCAAACAGGGGGCAATCCAACAGCTGAGACAGTGAGACAAATTTCACTCGACTATTGCAGGGAAACTGCAAGTTGCTGCATATTTGGATTATTAATATTTTCTCCTTTTTTCATTATTCCTACATCTTTGATCTCAATAGTATTTTTGTATTCCCCTTCTTTCTGCATAGTCTTCTTTGCTTGGCAGGGTATATTGTACCATTTGACAGGTTTCCCCTGTTCTCTCTTCTACACTGAATTACTAACTTACTCTGCTTCATGTGAATTGTGTTCCATCAGCACACTACTCAAAGTCCTATACCCCCTATTCAGGTTATTCAGATCACATACATTCTGGCATATGAATGTTGCTCTGATATTATTGTAAATAACTGCTGTTCCACACAAGTGTAAATACTTCAAAGCACCCTCCCCGGATACAAGCCCATATCACAGTTTCCTGAAATCTATTATTAGGGAGGTTAACACTATTCTCTCACATGCTACACCTATGTACTAC
>PVKM010007382.1:0-41613 GCA_004027735.1 Carollia perspicillata | reverse complement strand
CTCCTGTCCCCCTCCCCTGGAGCCCGCCCCCCCATTCTTGCTCTGCTCTGAGGGGAGCTGTACCTTTGTGGTTCTTCTGCAGCTGACGGACTTTGATGGGGACATGCTTGCTGCCTCTACCCTTGCTTCCCGTAGCAACCGGTTCTTTGAAGATGACCTCTTGCTGTTCGTCTGTTGTCTCTCATGTTGGATTATAGATGAGAGATTTACCAGCCTGGGGGTAGGGGCCCGCTGTTAGCACATTTCTTTTAGGGTTCCCAGCGTCTCCTCCCAGCCTGTGTTTTCTCTCTCCAGAATATGAGGTTTGGAGGGGTGTGTGTGTGTGTGTGTGTGTGTGTGTGTGTGTGTGTGTGTAGGGGGTATTTGTGCTGAATCAAAGATAATTCTAACTGTGTAGGATTGCCCAAGTTGTGAGATAATTTGGAAGTGGATATTGCACTGATTCTTTATTGAAGCTATTTGATTTACTTCTCATTTTTTGTATGATGTGATTAACACATAGGAGGGGGAGGGCCCCGTTTGCTCCCCCCCGCTGCTCCCCAAGTGTGTGTGTTGGCACTGAACTTGTTTCCTGATGTAATCTGAGCTCTAGGAATTGCCACATTACCCAAATCTCCACACATTTGAACACCTCTATTCCTCCCAAAAGCACAAGTTTTGTCTTTCTTTTTCTAAAGCAATTGGATCCCCCGAAATGTGGCCCTCGCCCTGAGAAGACAGCTTCTGATGTGCTGTGCGCAGCTGTGCTGTGCTGCGGATTTGTTTACTCAGGGGACTTGCCTTGGACAACGTTGGGGATAAGGACAGAACAAGGACCTTGTGGGATATCAAGAGTCTGAAAGAACCCCCTAAATTAAAAAAAAAAAAAAAAACGAGTCCTTTTTTTCCCCTGTCCATGTAGCAAAGGCCAAAATAATATTAGCACCCGTTTTAGTATGAAGGTAAAGAAAAGAGACACTTTTGTTCACTGCTGGTGGGAAGGTTGTTTGTAGCAATGTATCAATGGATACCCTTCGACTTAACAGTTTTTCTTCTAGGAACTTAGCATCAGAGATGCATATCAAGGCTTTTGTGTGAGGATGTTCACTAACACGTTATTTATGATAGAAAATTACTAACAATGACAATATCTAACAATCAAGGGCTGGCTAAGTAATAATACTTTTGTTCATGAAGTAGAGTACTATGCATACATTATTGTTTGAGGAAAGTGTTTAATGTCAAGGGAAAATGCTCTAAGTGAACAAAGTAGAGTATAATACAATATATGGTATGATACAAATTTTAATTTAGAAATGAGAAGAAATGTATGGCATACATAGAAAAAAGACTAATAAAATTCTACTTCCTAATTTTTGTCTGGTAATGAGATTTTAGGGTACATTAATTTTTTTCATGTTCTAAGTTCTTCAATAATCAGATATTACTTTAATAAGCTGGGAAAGTTTGTTGTTGTTGTTGTTGTTTTAATTTATTCTCCATGCCCTGGCTGTTGTAGTTCAGTAGATTGAGCACAGGCCTATGAGCCCAAGGGTCACTGGTTCAGTTCCCAGTTAGGGCACATGCCTGGGTTGTGGGCCAGGTCTTCAGTAGGGGATGCATGAGAGGTGGCCACACAAGTAAAATATATATTTAAAAAATGTGTTCTCGCCCTGGCTGGTGTACCTCAGTGGATTGAGTGCGGGCCTATGAACCAGAGGATCGTGGTTCGATTCCCAGTCAGGGCACATGCCTGGGTTGCAGGCCAGTTCCTAGCAGGGGACGCATGAGAGGCAACCATACATTGATATTTCTCTCCCTCTCTCCTTCCCTTCCCCTCTAAAAATAAATAAATAAAATCTTTAAAAAAAATGTGTTCTCCACCCCCCAAAAATACATTGAGAATTTTTCACTTAAAGCTAAGTAATTCTTAATAAGTCAACCAAGAAAATACCTCTGTTCTTTTCTTTTTTGTCATTAGAATGTATTTGTGAGTTTTTTTTTTAATCGACGCCATAGTCATTCTTCATGTGAGAGAAATGGCTTTGTGTCTTTATCCAATAGGAAGTTATACCCCTCAGCAGGGACTCAATAAAATAATATAACATTGTAATCAGGCAGTGATGCCTGACTTCCATATGGGCGTTGGTGTTTTTGGCACAGTCCAGGTGGCCGTCCATTTGCTGAAAGTGCATGAATGGCAGTGGGCTTTGCGAGCCCTTCTGCTTGTTGGTAGTTGAAATCACTAGTTATGGACCGTATCTTTATTTTTTATTTTTATTTTTTTAAAGATTTGATTTATCTATTTTTAGACAGGGGAAGGGAGGGAGAAAGGGAAAGAGAGAAACATCACTGTGTGGTTGCATCTCGTGTGCCCCCCACTGGGGACCCGGCCCGCAACCCAGGCATGTGCCCTGGACTGGGAATTGAACCAGCATCCCTTTCCTTTGCAGGCCAGCACTCAATCCACTGAGCCACATCAGCCAGGGCCCTATCTTTATTTTTTATATTTATGATATGGGAAAAATGAGATACATTAGCAGATGATGATTTGTGAGCAGGTTGTCTAGGGATATTGGGGTGGAGGGAGAGGATTTTGGCGACTGAAGGGTGGGTTTCATTTGTTTTGGGCAGTAGCAGGTGATGGCTGCTGAGGGTAGAAAGGTCTGTACTGTCTGTCGTGGTGAACTTGACTGTGAAGTTGGTTGAGGTAGAGGGATGAGTAGCTATGAAATCATGGACTGACAAGCCTCATGCTTCATCATCACTCACTATCACCCATGACTTGGGAAATCCAGAAGGCTGGGAGGATGATGAATGTAGCAGACATGTCCTGGGAAGGCACTGAGGGGCCAGTCCAGAGTGCTGCAGTGTGGGTAAAACTAGCTTCTGTTGGCTTCATTGTGTTGGGGGCAGCGGTGGGGTGGACTGGCAAAGTCAGGATTGGCTGTCTTGAGAGGGTTAAGTTATTGACAGTCTCTTCTATTTTGAATCCTTTAAATAGGCTCATGCGGAAATCCACAGGTGTCTAGGTGGAATTTCCTTTCAACTGGTACCCTGTTAACGACCATATATTATTGAATTATGTTACATTGTATGGGTACCACATTTTATTTATCTCTTTATCAATAGATGATTGCTTGAGTTGTTTCTGCTCTGGTTATTATGAACAATACTGCTAATGCACCTTCATGTACAAGTCTGTGTGGACGTATTTTTATTTCTCTTGGATATAAACCTGTGGAATTGCTTGGTCATATGGTAACTCTGTGTTTCATGTTTTGAGGGACTGCCAGACTATTTTCCAAAATGGCTGTACTGTTTTACATTGGAACCCTTATCTCGATCCACATCCTCATCAACACTTGTTATTATGTCTTTTATTATTATAGTCATCCTCATAGGTGTGAAGTGGTATCTCCGTGTTTTTTATTTGCATTCCTCTGATGGTTAATGATATGGAACATTTTTCCATATACTTACTGGCCATTTGTATATCTTCTTTGGAGAAATGTCTACTTAGATCTTTTGCTCATTTAAATTGGATTATTCTTTTTTATTTTATTTATTTATTTATTTATTAGAGAGAGGAGAAGGGAAGGAGAAAGAGAGGGAGAGAAACATCAGTGTGTGGTTGCCTCTCACATGCTCCCCACTGGGGACCTGGCCTGCAACCCAGGCATGTGCCCTGACTGGGAATCGAACTGACGACCCTTTAGTTCACAGGCCCACGCTCAATCCACTGAGCCACACCAGCCAGGGCTGGATTATTCTTTTTATTATTGAATTGCAAGAGTTCTTAATAGTCTTAAAGTGTTAAAGACCACAGAGAGATTTTCTTTATGAGGGTTATATCTACGCATATTTGCAAACAGAAACTTTAAAAACATTTAATTTTAAAATAATAGCAAACATATTACATGTTAACTAACACTTTTTAATGAAACTATTTATTTTGGAAAATACAGTGAGAAGAGTGGCTTTGTTTTATATTTTTGTAAATCTCTTTCATGGCTGGCTTCATAGAAGACAGTTGGATTCTCACACCTACTTTTCTGCACCCGTTCTGCTTCGATATACTTTTGGCTGAAGTAAATGGAGAAAATCTGGCCTTTACGCAGTTATACTGTTGAAGAAAGGAGGAGGTTTTTTTATTAGCTTCTCAAGATAATTGTGGTACTTTTTAGTGCCATATCAAAACTCATCAAGAGGTAGTTTCTTAAAGGTTAGTTGTAATGTGGAGTCTGAAACCATATAGATGTGTTGGATAGGATGGGTAGTAAAGGAAGGCAGGGGGAAGAGGGGAGACTTGTCTCACCTGTTGACGTTGGTGATCCTTGGGCGGGGGTGGCAGCTGACTTGGGTCTCTCCCTGGTAACAGATGAGTGCTTCATACCCTTTTACAACTGAAATCCACTGGTCCCTGTTGCGTTTTGAATGGATCTTTTTACTAATAAATTATTTTGTATTATCATGCATTGGTCATTTAGAAAAAAGTGACTAAGTCAGGCAGCTCTTCCAAATGCTGAGACATTTCATTGTACAGCATTAAAAAATCACATTCGTTAATGTCCTCATTAGAAAAGTGTTTAGGTATTAGGATTCTGTCAAGCTCATGGTGGTGTACACAAATTTCCTAAAATTCTAATTTTGCTTAAAAAAGCCCAATTTTTTTGCCCTGGCTGGCGTAGCTCAGTGGATTGAGTACGGGCCTGCTAGCCAAAGAACCGCGGTTCAATTCCCAGTGAGGGCACATGCCTGGGTTGCAGGCCAGTTCCCAGCAGGGGATGCATGAGAGGCAACCATACATTGTTATTTCTCTCCCTGTCTCCTTCCCTTCCCTTCTAAAGATAAATAAATAAAATCTTTTAAAAAAAAGCCCAAATTTTATAATTGGCAACAAGTATTGTCAATTGCTTTCCCTGAAGTAACAAGCACACTCTGTTCATTGTTGAGAAAATGCCTGCCCTATACCCACCTGGATAACTATATCTTGTCAGTTGTCCTTTTAAGTGAAAATGGTGCTCCATAAAAAAGTAGCTAGTTTGGCTTGCAACTCACCATCACACAAATACTTTATCTCAAGGCAGCCATTGCACTACACAGCGGAAGTGCTCTCTGCGCACTTCCCATCTTGTCACACGGAGTATTTAAAAGCATGTACTCAGGAGTCGAGCACTAATATAATTAAGTTATCACTTCATCAGCATTGCCTCACCAACATTCTTAAGGGAAACTTCTTTTTTTAATTGCACATATACAATAATCGAGAGTGTGGTTTGGCGCCACTGCTTGGAATCACGCAACAGTTTTTTCCCACCGTTGCTCTTTGCCCTCATGGCTTCCCTCAGACGGTTTTGAGGCTCCTACCTATCCTACACCCTGGGGGGTTTGGGGGTGGGGAGTGGTGACAGATGACTTTGAGAACTGCTGAGTTCGATGGTATTTTATGGAAATTGGGATAACAATATTTTGAAGTGCTTTCCTCTCTGTGAGAATGTTAGCATAAATTTGTATGGCGATAGAAACTATATTATATATAGTGTAATATATATAATACACTATGCATCTTGTAGTTATAT
Organism: Carollia perspicillata; assembly: GCA_004027735.1. Classification (NCBI taxonomy): domain Eukaryota; kingdom Metazoa; phylum Chordata; class Mammalia; order Chiroptera; family Phyllostomidae; genus Carollia; species Carollia perspicillata. The sequence continues at coordinate 36,052 of PVKM010007382.1, read as the reverse complement.
CAGTCTTCCTAGTCTTCAGCAATATTCAAAATCACAAAGCCATTACCACTGAGGCTTCTTTAAAAGTAAAATGCTTTCCCATTTTCTACCCCCTTTTCTTTTTTTTTTTCTTCCAACGAAAGGACCATCTTTATCACCCACCTTTGCCAAATTTGGTGTTTCCCTTATTTCATGTTTTGAATTTGAAAAGGTAGTGGCCCTTTAGGGCCTTCCTCTGTATGACTGTTTCTCAGGACCCTCCTTACTCTGAAAACCCTAGACTGGTGTCTAGTTCAGGCCCAGGCCAGTGGCTGGCAGTGACCCAATCCTTGCCATGTAAATCCTCACTGAATGGCAGGAGACTCAAAACTTAGCAGTTCATGGAATTGTAAGGTGAGCCCTTACAAGGGTGTTTCCCAGCCAATTGTGACTCCATCTAAAGCCATAGCTGGGCCATTAATGTATTTTGGGCCTTGTCCTCTTTTATATCTTGCCAAACTCTGAGAGTCTACTGTATAGCTACTGGCAACAGGTCTCTGCCAAAAACAGTCTATGAACGTATCATTTTACACCTCATTTTTCCTTGTTTCCCCCTGTGATGGCACCTTGCCTGTGTTTCTCTCCCACAACTTTCCACCCACTTAAAAAAAATTATTCATTTAACTTTTTCCTTCATTGTGATGTAGACTTTTGGCTTCTGTAGTTTACTTAGTTGTGAAAGAGTTGCCGAAGAATGAAAATGCTAATATCTTCATACAGGGCCCTTCCTTTCCCAACCACCAGTGGTTCTTCTTCAGGCCCTCTTATGGGTTGAATTGTGTCCTCCCCAAATTCCTATGTTGAAGTCCTAAGTCCCCCAGTACCTGAGGGATCAGAATATGACCTTATTTGGAGAGAGGGTCTTTACAGAGGTAATCAAGTTAAAATGAGATCATTAGGGTGGGTCCTGATCAAATATGACTGGTGTCCTTGTAAGATGCGGTCATTTGGACACAGACACACACTCAGGAGAATGCCATGTGAAGATGGGAGGCAGCGATAAGGGTGATGATTCTACAAACCAAGGAATGCCGGAGATTACCAGCAGCCCACCAGAAGCAGAGGGGAGAGGCCTGGAACTGTTATCCCTCAGTCCTTGGTCTGCAGCTTCCAGCCTCCTGAACTGGGTGAGCTGTGAGACAATACATTTCTGGCCTTTAAGTCACTTGGTGGTACTTTGTTAGGGTGGCCCTAGGAAACTAACATGCGCCTCAAGGCTGGCTGCTGTCTCTTGGGGCCCCATAGTTCTGTTGTTCACCTTGGACCTTTGTTCAACAGGTCACACCATGGATGGTCTCTCAGGGTGACTTGTGTCGCACTGTGTGAGAGTCCTGCTCTGTTAATACTTGCACTAATGAGGAATGCAAGGTTGAGAGTGGTGACCTCTGGAAGGATGGAGAGATGGTATTGCACCCGGCTGCAGGTGACTCCGTGTTATGTGCTTCCATCCCTTCTTCTGCCATCCCTCTTCCCCTGCATTAATTGGAGATGTTGAAATCTGACCAGCCTCCACTTGCTTCCCTTTCCTGGGGGGCCAAGGAGCATTGAGCCAGCATGGGTTATTTGGCTTTATTTTCTCCAAGTGCTTTCTCCATGGGACCCACCTGCGGGTTTCCAGCTGACCGCCTATTTGCACCACACAGCTAGGGGCGGTGGCCAAGAAAAGCGAGCTGCTGGAATGCTCAGGGCCCCGAAACATTACCCTTCGTGGTAGTTTGGTTCTTGCCAGGATGTCCTTGTAAAACTTTTATGAAGATGTTGTTGTACTTGCATTGGAGGTTGAAAATTGCTGTTAACTTTGCTAAGTCCCGCGTCCCCCAGGAATGTGGGACGCTAAGGAAATGCCTCTGGCCCTCCCTTCTGGATGGGCGCTCCGCTGCAGCAGCTGCCTGGGCAGAAAGTTGAGCTGGATGGATGGATTAAGGGACATCAGCTAGGCCTTTGTTTAAAAATATTTAAAATATGTTTGAACCTCCCTTTATCAACAATGAACAATTCCTTTCAGCAGAGAGAAGTTTTTCATTTCCATGTTTTTTTGTGATGTTGTTTGGTTCTTTTGTGCATTTGTGACTTCAGAAAAGTGTCCCCATTCACATTTTGGAAACCAAGTACAAAAGGCGCTGCATAGTTATGTTCTATTTTGCTTAAGGGGAAAGAGCAGTTTACTTCTAATAGGAACATGGTGTTTAGGAAGATAATCTTCTCCGGCTTGAGTTAATTTTTTTCTCGTGCAGAGCTTTGATGATTAAAAAAATAACATTTGAGAATGTGTGTATTTAAAACTTCTTTGGAATTAAGAGTTAATGGAGTTATATTAGTAATGACAATGAGCTTCAGAAGTCGCAAAGAAATAAACATAGAAGAATTTTCTATGCCAGGGTCCGCTGGTCTTAGAACCAGGAGTATTAACTCACACGAAGTTCTTGACTATTAGATATTGTGAATTAAATGTCAGAATAAGGTAGCATTTTCCTAAAATAGGATCCAGGTTTTTTCCTTGACTTCCTCCCAGATGATCACAGTAGTGTGTATCAGGTTTCTGCTTAACTTCAGATCTTCCTTGGGCATTTGCCCAGTGTTATTAGAAACCTGAGATACTTCTCTACATACATGCAAGAAGGGCCAGCATGTTGCACAACTCCAGGGGCCCATTCATCTTAGAGTGAGTGGATTAGACCAGGGTGTGAAGGGTACGGGCCAGCGCAGGGCAGTGTGTGGCCCTGTGTGCAGGTGCTGACAGGCAAGGCAGAGTGGGTGGAGGTTCCTGCTTCTTGGGTTGATTAGCACATAATTATTTTTAGAAACTGACCCTAGCCATAACCCCTGATATTGTGTGTCCTTAACCCAAATCATTCATCCAAATCATTCCTCTGGAGGAGTATTTGGCCAACTCTGGGTTATGGCTTTGCCCTCCAGCCGCTAGCTCAGCCACAGCTTGACAGGGGTGAAGCCACAGCCTGTGAAAGATCAATCTGGAGAATTATTAGTTGTCTCTTAAGGTTGCTTTAAAGTTGCATGAGGGCCAACCCTGAAGTCTAGGGAAAGAATGTGCTTATATTTCTTCATTTTACATGTTTCTGCTACAAGTATTCCTGACCTTCATTGATTCTGGAGGCTGAATCTGAGTGAAGAAGATGAAGAGGGCTTTGGATAGACATTCCAGAATATTTCAAAAGTTTCAGAGCTTGGATTGAGGTTAGTGATGCGCCACCAGTGACGGAGGTTCCTCTGGATCCTGAAAGGATCTTTCTCTTCAGCCAGACGCATGTCAGTCATTAATCAGACATTTGACAAATGGCACATATGTCGGTTAGGTTGGAGCCTATGAACTTGCCATTTTTGCAAGTCAGAAAGGGTTGAATTTTGGCAGTTTTCCATGGTCCTAGCTGGAGTTCTGTAGCGAGGCTTAAGAAGAGCAGGAAGCTGAGACCCACATGCCTTGTTCTGAGTTGTGATTCTTGCCTTGGAACTTCCTTGTGTGTGACATGGGGCAGGTCACCCACCCTCATTGTACTGAAATTTACTGCTCTGAAAATGAGCATGATTGTGGTACCACGTCGTGGGGTTGTTTTGAAGATTAAATATGTCCATGTACACAAAGCACTGGAGTGGGGCGCGGCACGACACTCTGTGTGCTATTGTTACATCATTTAGTCATTCTTCTGGCACCAGCCCAGTTTCTGCCACGTCTGTGTGCCACCTGTGTAGTCACTTACTTTTCTTTAAAGTTACTACAGAAATATTTTGTTGATTCTTGGGTGCTTTTCTTTCTTTCTTCTTCTTCTTCTTTTTTTTTTTTTATTTTATCATCTCTGAAATTGGAATGTCTTACAATCCACAGCATGTCCTAGTTTAATTTTTTTCTTGTCCACTCAAAAATATATGGGTGATGGTATTTTAGATTGGATGAAAAGGGTATTTTTATGGGAATTTTATCAAGAATTTGTGCTAATTATCTTTTCTATCTAATTCAATAAAACGAATAGACTTCTATTGTTGTTAAAGCCCACCTGTGTACCACCTAGACTCCTCTGTGGGTTGGCGGTGGCGCATGGCCTGCATTTTGGGAAGCAACAAGTAATAGTGGAGGATTTTCAGATCCCATTTCGCAGAGCTGCCTCAGGTCCCCTGCCAGGAGCAGGGAAGCTAATGGAATAGCTTCGGATCCTGTTCACCCAGTGTGGCCCTGCTTTTTGTCCGTCTTTTGTGTTAGCATTTTATTTAAGTATTGGTTTATCAAAAGGACTTGCAGTACTACTTGTGGCTTGCCGAGGGCCCACAGGGCGGGCAGGATGGGAGTGCACACTCTCTCTCCATCCCTAGGACAGGCAGAGCACGTTGGCCCACCCGGCTGATGGGAAGACACTGTACTTGTAGATCACAGAGGTGGCTGGAGGCAGGGATGTCTGCAGGCTGCTTTCAGGGATGGAAGTGAGCTGGCGAAGTAATATATAAGGCCTACCCCCAAACAGAAGGGCTAGACAGGTATGTGGTACAGATAAAGTAGGGAGAGGCAATGGATAGTTCCTGCTAATAGTAACTGTTGTAGACCTTCCTGTTAGATGCAAGGGTCCGATGACATTTTTCAGATTTTCTGAGATGCGTTGAATTTATTTTTTCTTGATTTTTTTAATTTTAATTTTAATTTTTAAGCAGTAGCCACATTGGATGAAACCCTTAGCTTCCTAGAAACAAAGGGACCTCCTGACTCTTCTTTTCCGTTTTCTGGGGGATGGTGTTTTCTGTGTGACCAAGGATGCAGCATGGGGTTGAGGAAGCTAGTTGTCTTTTCTTCTAGGAGACTTATCTCCAATGCAAGGAGCCTGTCTTTCAGTCCTTTGACGTCACCTTCCTAGCTTGAAGCTTGAGCTGGGCCAAAAAATGTAGTTAATCGCCCAAAGCAGTATGGTAGGTTACTGTGGAAGACTTCACCCTTCCCTTCTCTAACTATCTCAAAGCTGAGAACAAAGTGAAGCATTCCTGTGTCTTGAGACCTCCCTGGTCACAAAGGTATCCTGTAGGGGAGGGAGGGCTCCATCCCTTCAGGCCTAGGGTGTAATAGTCCCAGAGGGCTTTGGAATCAGGCCAGGTCAATGGTGGAGGAAAAGGGCCTGACAACTACCACCACTTTCCACCCCAAAATGTCTTCAGCCCTGGGGTCTTTGGCAGCAAAGTGGGGTCCAAAGGTATCAGGAGTCTCAGCTGGCACTTCCCCTTCCAGTTTGTTCAGGAGGTGGATTTGAATTAGGTCTAGAAGGTTATGGGCATCATGTGCAGAGCACAGGTCTTTCTGTTCAAGGCTGCCTGCATTCAGAAGCTGAGTTATAGAACAATATATATTTACATGTACCGTCTTTGGGTTTATTACAACGTACGTAGGCTTATGATTTGGAGCCAGGACAGTGCTTTTCAGATTCTTTGTTGAGGGTCTTTATAGTTCTGAGATTTTGCTTTGGTGGCACTGGTTACAAGATAAGGCTCACAGAAAATTCCAAGCTGATGATTATCCTTTGGAGCTACTCCAGAGTGGGAGCCTTGGTCTGACTCTTCACTGAGTCCCTCAAAGCACCTGTCACAGCTCTTGTCACCCAAAGAGTGCTCAGTACATTTACTGAATGAGTTTATAAACTTATGAATCGCTTTCTGATTAGACAATAATGCTTTGTCTTTCTGAGACTTTGTTGCACAGCATTGAGCAAGATTGTACACTGCTTCCCCTGGGATTGTGCCTTGTTTTCAGGTGGGAACAGATGTTGGTTGTGCTCAGTTTGGGAGTATGGCAAATTGGGGCTGGGAGGAGTCCAGAAGGATGCTTTGACAAGTGAGAGATGCTTTGAAAAGTGAAGGACTCTTTTGCCTAGTGATTAATGAGAGCTGAGTTTACAGTTCATTGCAATGAGTTTTGTCTTTGCTGAAATATACTAACCAGTTGACCCATCAACAACTATTTGGTGCTTACTAGGCAGGCCAGAAATTAGTGATGGATAGATTTATAGATGGGTAAAACAGTGGTTTTACTTTTGTCTCCCTCAAATCCAGAGAATGATTAAAAGTCATTTATTTTTCCTATTGAGAAAAGTATTTGGAACACTGACTTAGGGGTATATCGTGGAGGCATGGGAGGCTAGGTGACTGGGTATGTGAACTCCTGAGCCCAGGCTCTTCCTTATCACACAGGGGCAGTGATCTCTGTCTTGCACACCTCACAGAGAATGCAGCAGAAGTGATACTCATTAAAAGTTGTAAAGACTGTCCACCCTGAAGTGGTTGCCATTCATAGGGGGAGAGGCACAGAGGACACCAGAAGTCTCAGGCATGTGACCAGCTGCCTTTGGTTCCCTACCCTCCTTGGGTACCAAATCACCCAGTTTCCTGCATTTGGCATATGTCCCAGTGTGGCTTCTCTCTTAGCTCAAGGTCAATAAGTTATTCTGTTCAAAACAGAATGAATTGCATCTGGTACGTTGTGTCCTTGCATCTCACAGCAAGGACTGCGTGATGGTTACTCCAGGAGCTTGGCAAAGTGAGCACCAGCTTCATCAACAGAGAAGAAGGTAGCAGTCCCGTGGAAGGCCACGCCCTGGAGGAGAGCACCCCTTCTCTCTCAGGGGGATTTCTCACCCACCACAAGTGCTTGTGAAAATTACCTTTTGTGAACTCACTGTCCTGTCCTTCCCAAAGGCAGGTTGAGTTGCTTCTCAAGTTTTTCTTGCCACCACTGGGGTGAGAATTCTGATTTTGCTGTACAGCTAGAGTTCAGAAACAAGAAAATGTAAGCTGGTCTTGTAGAAAGAAGGAAGTCTTGCACTAACCGGTGACCAAGCAGCTCCAAAGCTCCCCATATAGGTAGTTACCCCTTAGCTTGGAGCGAGGCAAGTAGATGAATGTTTTGCTTTTTGACTGTCATACCCCTTAGCTGCTGCCTCCTCTCCCTTTCCTGGAGGGAGCGGCATAGTTCAGGATGAAGATAAACCTCTGGCCTGAGTGGACCTCTCTCAAATAAGAGTATGCTTTCCTATGGCTGATGTTACCCATTCACCAAGGTGCGTGGATCTGTCTAGAAGTGATAGCATCTTTTTTAAGCTTATTTTATTTTTTTATTGTATTCTTTCCATTACCATTTATCCCCTTGATAGTCCCACCCCCACAATCACCATACTGTTGTCCATGTCCATGAGTCCTTTGATGGCATCTTATTGCCATAACAATATTAGAAGCATATGCAAGTGCCATTTTTGCAAATAAAAAGTTGACAGATAGTAGTGGCCATTTCATACTGTTCTTCCTACCACTTCTTGAGAGGGTTTGGTTATGATTTCTGTAGTGTAGTCAATTTCAGATAGAAACTGGGAACCTTAATTTGAGTATGTTCCTTGTCTATACTTGACCTGTTTTCTTTGATGTGGGCAAGTAGTTTGCAGAGTGTTCTCAGGGGCTCACCTTCATCAGAATCACTTGAGAAGTATGTTAAAAACTCAAAGTCTGTGCCCCTGTCCCAGAAATTCTGATTGGGGTTATGAGTGTGGCTTGACTTTGCAGTTTTTTACATGGAGTGAATTGTACAAATCTTAAGTATACTATCCCATGGATTTTGACAAATGCATCCCATGTGCCAGTAGTCCAAGTGCCTCTACCTTTTCTGTCAAAATGAAGAATGTCGTGGCCAAGTAGTCCAGAAAGTTCCCTTGTGCCTCTTCACAGCCAATCCCTATGTTTTAACAGCGCCCCAGGGCTTATTAATAAGGGCTAAAGCTGGAGTCACGTTTAATGAATGTTTAACGAATGACAGCACAGCTTAGAAGGTTGATCTAGCAGGGAGGGTTGGGGACTGAGGTTGCCATTCTGAATTCTGTAGATCTTGGATCATATTGATGTATTTTTTTAAAGAGATATTTTGGTGACTTGATTAGAAAGAAATTGCAACGTGTTCACCTTTGGGCCCACTTCGTTGCCTCTTCTAAGTGTAGGGTGGAACCTACATTGTTCAGAGTTTGAGCTCATATGGGCTGCGGTAACAAAATACCACAAACTGAGTAGCTTATAAACAACAGAAATCTAGTCCTCATGGTGCTGGAGACTGGGAGTCCGAGATCAGGGTGCCATCATGGTTGGGTGAGGGCCCTCTTCCAGGTTGCAGACTTATGGTTGTATTCTTACCTCACAGAAGAGGCTGGGAGCTCTGTGGAGCCTCTTTTCTAGGGCACTAATCCTATTTATGAGGGGCCCATTCTCATGACTTAAGCACTCCCCAGAGGACCTACCTAACACAATCACATTTGGGGGTTAGGACTTCAATATAGGAATTAGGGCAACATGTTCAGACTGTAGCAGAGCCCATTGCCTGCCAGGCTTTTGCTTGCTCTGAACACTCTTAGAGGGTTCCCCTATAGTTTCATGGTTAGGATTTCCCATCTGCTCCTTGTTCTGTGGCTGTTCCCAGTCATTCTAAGTGTAGAAGACAATATCATCCTTGGCTTTGGCCTTGTGACTCACTTGAGTGCATTGTCTCCCTTCACTTTATGATGTTGCCATTTATTTTTTGTAATTCGAGTTTTGAGTTTGTCATTTGACATGCATTATCTCATTTGATCCAGAGCCAGTGATTGACACCCCCTCCCCTCCCTCCTTCCAAATGGGGAGAGAATACACGTGCAATAGTTAAGCTTAGAAGAGTTCAAACCAGGTAGGTGTTTAGAGGTGGGAACAGTGGCAGTGAGCTGAAGGATTCTGGGAAGATCACACAGAGCTGATGAAGCTAGAAGTGGATCACAAAGAAAGGGCTCGGCCAGCAAATGGGGCATTAAGAATTTCAGGAGATTGAGGTGAGTTTATGATGACATCTTGCTTTTAGGTAGCATTTGATACTCTTTAGGACTCTTTACCTTTTCTGTGAATTACATGGGGCAGGTGGTTAAGTCCTATGTATTGTTGAGAAATTGAGATTCAGAGAGAAAAAATTATTTATTTGCTCAAGACTACATGGTGAGATGAGTGGTAGCCTGAGCCTCTGACCCCAGAACACCTCCCTTGCTGGTTCCCTGCCATGTTGTGTTTTGTTTTACCCTGCATGGTGCTCTTAAAACACGATCTTTTTTTAAAAAAAAAAGCATTTCCCCTGTAACCTGTAGCATCAAACACATTTTTTTTATTTTCTAGATTTGAACAGGTCCCGACTTTAATTTGCTTCTTCTAAGATAACTTGAGGAGGACAGGGTATGAATATGTTTGGACTTTTTCCCTTTTTTTGACATTGTAGGGATGTAAGAGATTTCAGAGCCTAAAGTTAACATAGCAGTCACTAACCAGATGTGGCTACTTCCATTTAAATTAATTACAATTAAGTAAGACTTAAAGTTCAGCCCCCCAGTTTTAGTAGCCACATGTGGCTTTGGGCTCCTAGATTATCAGTGCAGAAATAGAACACTGCCATCACTGCAGAAGGTTCTGTTGCTCAGCACTGGTCTTTCCATAACCTCTGACCCTCTAATCTCTAACCTCTAACTTCTCCATAACCTCTGACCTTACAAAGTAGGCTCGGAGTGCAGAGGGATGTGATGAAATTGTCTGTGATACAGACATGTCTCAGGCCATGTTCTTACATTCTCTGGTTCATCTCCTGTAAAAGACACACGCGGCCACTTGTTATTCATAGAAGGGGGGTACCGCCAGCTTGAGCCACTGCAGCGATTCTTATACAGGTGCTGCTGTGGTTGGGCAGCGTGCCACGATAGAATCCGGGAGCAGTGTGTTATCATTTGTCCCGTATTTATATATGGCATGCTGCCTATGCCAGTAGTGGCACATGTTTACGTGGTCATGTGTGGAAGGATCAACATGTAAGTGTGAAGATACATGCCTGAATTTGGGGAGGCGCAATCAGGGAGGACAGCTGCAGCCAGAAGAGCTCCTGCATGAATGAATGAGCCATGTTGCTGCCTCTGCCCTTAAGAATATTCTCTGTGCCCTGGCTGGTGTGGCTCAGTGGATTGGGTGCTGGCCTGAGAACCAAAGAGTCACAGGTTCAATTCCCAGTCAGGGCACATGCCTGGGTTGCAGGCCAGGTCGCCCATAGGCGGTGCACAAGAGGAAACCACACACTGATGTTTCTCTCCCTCTCTTTTTCCCTCTCTTCCCCTCTCTCTAGAAACAAATTAATAAAATATTTTTTAAAAAAGAATGTTCTCTGTATGACTGCCGGGCTCTCACTGGAATTCAGTGTATGAATTCTTTGGGTCTGCCAGTATAAAACCCTGTCACAGGTAAGGGACTGCCCTTAGTTCAGGTGCGACGAAGTTAGTCACTTTATGCTCAGTGGCCCATGCTGTGAATGTCCTTTTGGAAGGGTGGGGCAAGGAGGGCTGTTGTGTGTCTCAGCACGCACACTGCCTCTGACTGAGCTCATTCCAAAACAAACCTATTCGGTCATTCTTCCTTATCTCAGGTAATGGCATTCTCTTTTGGTTCAAGAGGGGGACAACAAGAGATCATGTTTCTGCATTAAAGTTTTCGAAGTTGTAACATTTTAAGTGATTTTGTTACATACATCATCATACCTAGTGTATATTAACAATGTATCCTTTTCCCCAAAATTGACTAAATCACGTCAGGTTTTAATGAGATGAAATGAACTGATGAAAAGCTGTTTTTTAATCTTTGAAGTGGTTTGGACTTTTTTTTTCTTGGTGTTGATCAGGAATATATGGTATTTTTTATTTTTTTACCTTTGACCCCCTCCATCCATTTCTTCCACCCCCAGCCTCTGGCAACCACCAATTTGTTCTCTGAGTACTTTGCTTAACAAAATGAATTAAAATAAATCCACAAGCCCAGCTCAGACATTTTGCAGTGAAATAACCCAACGAAGGGATAAAGCAAAAATCTCCAAAACTACTGAAAGAGAGAAGACAGGTAATCTACAAATAAGTAACAGTTTTAAGGTAGTCTTTTTTTCCATCTACCCTTCTACTTCATTGCATGCCTTAATCCTAAATACTAAGGCAATAGGTTATTGCTTACGTCCCAGTTGAAAGATTTGCTCTTAGGCAGCCACAAATTTAGTCCCATTGAGTGGGGAAGGGACCTGCATTTGAGTGGGCACCTTCTGTTTCACACTGTATCAGAAGTTGTATGAGTTGGGGTGTTTCTTCCTGTGTTTTATAAATGAAGAACCTCAAGGCTCAGAGGGGCTGAATGACAGGCTTAAGGCCACGGCTGTAAAAGGCTGGGACCCAGACCCTGTGTTCTGTCCACCTCTCCTAAGGGTGGTAAACTAGCTAAGCAGATGTCCCTAGTGATCTGGAGTTAGTTGTCTAAGCTAAGATGTTAAGTTGTAGCTTTCTTGCTGGGACTTACATTGCAGTGGATGATCTTTTATGCCAGGGCTGTGAGTTGTTTCCTAGCTTCTGGGAGAGGGTCAGCTGCGTCCTGAAGAAGGAGATGGAAAGGTTGGTTGGTTATCCTCTCTGGTACCAGCAGACTAACTACCTGGTATATTCTCTACTTCTTTGGCCACCTCCCAACTTTAAAAAAACGGAAGACCTATTTCCTTTATTTAAAAAGTTTGTTTGTTTGTTTATAAAGAGAGGAGAGGGGAGGGAGATAGAGAGGGAGAGAAACATTTATTGGTTGCTTCTTGTACACTCCCCGACTGCGGAACAAACCTGCAACACAGGCGTGTGCCCTGGAACTGAACCGGTGATCTTTTGCTTTGCAGGATGGCAGCCAGTCAACTGAGCCACACCAATCAGGGCCTATTTCCTTTATTAATGTGTTGCTAGAACAAGTTAGTACACTTACTGTTTCTTATTATGTATTACTTTTTTCAGGTTAGGAAAACATATACATTGACGGTTTTCTTTCCAAAGTGTCTTTTGGTATCCTATTGAATTTCAAACGCTTAATTTTTTATCTTTCCCTTCCAGTTAAACAAGAACCTATGAGCTTCAAGAGATAGGAACTAGGCTTTTGTCAGTCAGGGCTTTGGGGAAAAATACCTGAAAGTAGACAGGAGACATATTAGGACGATCACTGATTTATAAAGTAGGTAGAGTGTGCTTGAACATGGGAGTTCTAGGGGCGGATTTATTATGTCATAAAGACATCAAGTTTCTGCTTTCTAAAGATATGAAGGGATTGAGACACAAATCAATATATTGTGTGCTTGGATGTTCATGAATTAGCCTATGCCCCCCCCCTTTTTTTTTTTGCAGAATGTGACCACCATCTTGAATTTGGTATTTTCGTTTCCATTGCTGCATCTTATCTTGATTGGTCCAGCATTTGGCTGAATGTATTATGGATGTTTGCATGGTCCTAAAATTGTGTCCTCTGCCTTGTGGAGGCAGAGGGTCATGAAGCTTAGGTTGGACTTTTCCTTAACCGTGAACCTGGTGAATATACACTGCGGCCCCAGACTGCATCACCCATCACTTCTAGAGTTCCTTGTTACTTAGATGCCTGCCAGTCCTTCTCTTTGTCTCATTGTTTTTGTTTTTTACTCAAGCTCAACCCAGTCACTGAAGACATATTAGACAGGAACCATAATTAGCACTTGGTTGGATAAAACATGTTACTTTCTGTTTAGCAGCAAGAATGTAATAGAGTGGGGGCAAAAGTAGGTTTACAGTTGTGAGTATGTAAGACACAGAGTTTATTCTTATATCACTATTTATTAATTATTGTTACCTTTCATATTAATTGTTCATATTACCTTTCATATGAACAACTGATTATAAACCTACTTTTGCCCCACCCTGTATTTGATGCCTGCTGTGGGAGGGTGGTAAAGAGCCCAGGCTCACAGGCTGCCTGGGTTTAAATCTCAGTTCTGCTACGTACTTGTGTGCGACCTTGAGCAAATCACTGAACCTCCTTTGTCTTGGGTCCCTCATGTATAAAACAAGACTGCTAAGAATACCTGCATTAAAGGCTGTTAGGGTCAATTGAGTTAACGCCTATGAAACTAGTAAATGGTGCACAGAGCACAGCAAGCACACTGGGGTTAGTGATGGCTATTACCAGTTCGAGCGCCAGGCATTGCTCTGGAAGTTGGACGTGCGTTATCTCTAATCTTCACAACAACCTGGTAGTGTCAGCCTTGGAATCCTTACGCTCCGATGATAAAAGAGATGGAAAGAATTCTTTTGTGCTAGATGGAGTCACTGGTCTGCGTGGCCTAAGGCCTATTACCCTGCCTTCTCTTTTGATAGGCCCTGGGAAGTCCTCCTGACCTAAGGCGTTGATGCAATCCAAGTGAGAGGTAGATGCCTCCTTTAGTCAAGCACACATGACAAGGCAAGCTAAGGCCAAGGCCAGATTGAACTGGTAAAGGTACAGAGAGCCACTTGCAGATTCAGACAATTTAGTACTTACATAGAAGTAAAAGAACGAATAGCCGAAGGTGCCAGCTCCTCATGGTCTTTGTCCCACACACCAAGAACATCTGACACTGAGACAGAAGAGGCCAGATGACTGCAGTGTGAATTGTGGGATACCCTGTTGCTGAGGAGTCAGTTCTAGATTATGGCTAAGTTTTGAGGGGAGCAAGACGAAAAGCCTCCTCCTCATTGGAACCTGAGAGCTGATGAGAATCTGTCTCCTGACAGCCTCCCACCTGAAACTGGGAGGTGACAGAGAGGGCCTTGAAGTGCACCTCAAAATCTCGCCTTCAAGTCTTTTCCTGTTCACTGAGGATCACAGTCATCCAAACCTTTGCCTGGTGGCCCATGTGGATACATGTGAGGGTGATATGGCCAATCTGTTCCCCTCTCCCCTCTGGCCTGTGGGCCCACAGTCTCTTATCTTTGGACTTGACCCTCTTGAGACCCCTTTTATGACTTCTCTCCTGTACATAGCAAGGCCAGTAACCTTTCTAGGAGCAAATATCAGATTCACCCAACTGAATAAAAGATCCTTGAAGATGGAGACCCACATTGAGTATGGCTTTTTGTATCTGTTATACACACTCATACAACATGGCTTTGCTTTCCTTAGAAACACCATAAATATAGGTTTCTTAGCAGGTGAACTAAGACCCACCAGGTTTCTTTGAAATTAGACACAGCAAACCCCTGTCCATCAGTCTGATACCTAGGAACCAAGTTGGTGAAAACTCTAGGAGTTTGTCCCTGTGCACCCTCACCATCCTAAGTGCCCTAGAATGGTGGGGGTGGGGGTGGGGGTGGGGAATGGTAACACAAAGCAAAGGATCTCGATTGAAAACAAAAAGTCCAGGGGCTTTTTTAGTCATTCATCTCTGGTGTCAAATGTTGGGCACTTTGTTAAATTTTCAAGTTGCCCTCTTGTTGACAAGTGTGAGTGTGAGAAGTACCTATAATGAGATCGGCCAGGGCAGACCCAGCTTTGACTGTGGCTTCCCCAGCCCACTATTCTTTGAGCAAGAACTTTTATAGCAGATGTAATAAAGCATAGGTAGCTTAACGAGGTGAGGAATGGGCAAGAAACTGTCCTAGCTTGTGCTAATAATTCCTGATATATAGTGACTGTCTTCAAGGAGCCTGAAGCAGAGCTCAGACATTATCTCATTAATCCTCCCTAAACCCCCATGGGGTAGGCAGGTGGCAGGCATTCCCCTTGCTCTCAGGATCAGAGAGAATGGGGCCCTTATGCGACTTGCCCAAGGTCATACAGGGTGGCAAAGCCCAGCATATAATTTATTGCTTGTAACGCTTGAGCCTGTGGTTTTCTTTCCTCCCTCTACCCCCCTTCCCCTGCCATTAACAGACTATGCAGGAATATTTAATCAGGTGATTTTCATCAAGTGTCTCTTCCTGAAGCGCTCTGGTTTGGAAACTCACCAGGGCAATTACAGAGAGGCAGGGATAGAATGGGGTGAATCTGTAGCCTGTGGGTGTAGCTTGTGAGTCCTCAAGGAACCCAAGGTGCCTTTCCCCTCCCTGGGAGTTCTCCCCCTCTCTAGATGATCACTGTCCTGCTTTCATGCCTTCATTGTGATGGGTTTCTTGCTTGATTACAAGAAACGCCGTACGTTTGAGCTCCTACCTCACTGTGAAACCAGAAAAGTCATTGGTGCCGCCTGTCACTACCAGGACCAATAAGTAAAGACAAGGATTGAATCTTGATGGGCACTTTATTCAGATGCCAGTGACATGAGAATGCGACACGTTGTGTAACCGTCTTAACGTCTCATCTCAAGCTGACCTTTTTGTAAGGAGAAGAAAGGGTAGTAAGGGGTTTGGAAAAAAGGTTAATTGGCTAAGAGTTGCAAGGGGGACGTGATTTTCCTAGTACTTCCTGCTCCTACCCTGGAACTCAAAGGCTCAGATACCATCTCTATCCTTGCAGGTCCCCGGGGCACAAAGATTGCATTGCTTCCGCCTTCACGGGGTCTTGCATTCCAGTTCCCGGAATAACAACTTCCACATGCATCACTCACTTAAGTATCAACTATGACTGAAGCTAAAATATTGAACTCTTGAGTCCCCCATCATCTGTCCTCCCATTCCTTCATACTCCAGCCTTAAGCAATCGCTTATTTACGTTTTTGTCTATAGATTTCCCTATTCTGGACTTTCATATGAATACAGTAATTTAAGATGTGGATGTTTGTCACTGGCTTCTTTCACTCAGCATAATGTTTTCAAAGTTTATTCATGTTTTGGCAGGTATCGGTACTCTGTTGCTTTTTATGGCCGAATGATATTCTATTGTATGAATACACCACATTTTGTGTATCCACTTACCCCACTGGTAGATGTTTGTGTTACTTCTACATTGTGGCTATTATGACTAGTATTACTGTAAACATTTATTACACATTTTTGTGTAGTCATAGGTTTTTATTTCTCTTAGATATATAGCCAGGAGTGAAATTGCTGGGTCAGAGGATAACTTTATGTTTCATCATTTGAGGAACTACCAGACTGTTTCAAAAGCAGATGCACTGTTTTACGTTCCCACCAGCAGTGTATGAAGGTTCTAATTTCTCCACATCCTAAACAACACTTGCTTTTCTGTCTTTTTGATTACAGCCGTCCTAGCCGTATGAAGGAAGTGGTATCTCATTGTGGTTTTGATTTGCATTTCCTTGATGGCTAATGATGTAGAGCGGCTTTTCATGTGCTTGTTTGCATTTGCTTATCTTTCTTGGAGAAATGTCTATTCATTCAGATCCTTCGCCCATTTTTTAATTGGATAATTTGTCTTTTTGTTATTGAGTTATAAGAATTCTTTCTATATTATAGTTTCTTGTCAGATATATGATTTGCACATATTTTTCTCTCATTCTTTGGGTTGTCTTTTCACTTTCTTAATGGTGTCCTTTGCAGCGCAAAAATTTTTTATTGTGGTGGAAGCCCAGTTGATCTGTTTTCCCCTTTGGTTTCTTTGGTATCCTATCTGTTGCCCCACTTTGCACTCGCCAGTCACACGGGCCCAGTTCGTAACTAATCCTTGGGAGTATGTGCGTGGTAGGCAGGATCAGCTCTGCCCTTAAGATGGGGAGACAAGGCTCGGACTTTACGGGACTCTTCCAAAGCCACACAGAAGTTAAGCGGCAGTGCGGAGATCCGCCCTAGCCAGGGGCTCAAAGCCCCTGTCCGTGTCTGACACGTAGTGAGTTATTGCCATAGTCCCATAGTGGTGTCATCACATAATGACAGGCTCTGCTTCAAGGCTGGACACTGAAGTACCTGCTCTTACCACTGTGTTAAAAATCTTCTCAGAACAGTTGTTTTGCAAATGTTGGATTATTCTTCCTGCTTTACTTTTTATGTTTTTTTCTAATTAAATAGATTTTCCAAATAAAAATGAACTTAGAATCTTGATTGGGAGACAATGAACTGCCTCTCAAAAGCCTGCCTTCCTTTGCATTCAGAAAACTGCTCAAGATTACAGCAAGATTGGGTGTATTTGGTCCATTGGTTCCTTGTAAGAAATTCTCAAATTTCAACAAGTATCATTGTCTTTATGTTATGAAGAACCCCTGACTTGCACTTTATTGTAATATTTGGGAATGTGTATTTTCAGGCATATGGTGAAAGAATTATTTAGCTTTCTGTTTTGAGTGTTTTTATCTGGTGTGTGTGTAAGAAATGAAACAAAATTATGATGTAACTTCATAAAGTTTCTATGATCAGGTGGCCCTCTTGAGCAAATCAAAGTGTTAGGGTAAACTGCTGCCATCATCTGTTAAAATAGTCTTTATTGTTGATTCCACCCTATGCTGATTTAAACCTTACTGGTTCGATTCCCAGTCAGGGCACATGCTTGGGTTGCAGCCCAGATCCCCAGTTGGGTGGTGCATCTGAGAGGCAACCAGTTGATGAATCTCTGTTTCTGTTTCTCTCCCTCTCTTTCTCCCTCCCTTTCCCTCTCTAAAAGTAAATAAATAAAATCTTTTTTTAAATGCTATTTTAAAGTAGGAATTGTTTTATACATAAACTTTTCTCTGAATTTCATATGTGTGGTATTTTTTGTATAATGCTATCTTCATTATTATCCTCTTGTGATTATCCTATAAATTATGTACCTTTTTCCCTTGATTATTTGGTCTTTGGCCATATAATCAAGGAAAAAAAGTTTTTCTTCTAAGGAAAACTTTCTAAGTTTTCATGGTTTAGAGAAGAGCTAAACCATGAAAAGTTTAGTCCTTATAAAGTTGCTTCTTTGTTATAGATTACTTCCTCAGGATCTATTCTAAAAAATGGAATTATGTAAGGGGACTAAATAGTAATGGAAAAATATAACTATATATTTTTTAAAATAAATAAAAATGGAATTATGGGGGAAAGAAGGACATTAGGACCGTGGGCTGTGGTGTATGATGCCAGACCAGTTCTACCCAAATTGAGCCCCTTTGCAGCCTGGCCAGTGCCTCCTCATGCATCTTTCCCTGCAGCCGTCCCTCAGTGGAGTTTAGCAGTTGGTTTACTTTGGTGATCTTGCTGTGCACTAATCAGCAGCAAGGTTGATGGTTTATCTGTTTTGTTACTATAAACTGTGTGTGTGTGTGTGTGTGTACACATTCCTTTCTGTTACTGTGAACATGTAGAGAAGTTTTAACAACACACTGTTCTTTCTTTCTGCGCCCTTTGTTGCTATCTAGCATGATAATTGGCCGACAGGAATCTCTTAACTTGTGTTGCCTCATCATTTCTCAGAACAACTTAGGGATAGCCAGACTGAACTTTTCTCTACATTGCTAACCACCTGTCCCAACAGAATTTATTGCATGATTGCTTTATATATCCATATGTTAGTCCTGGTTTGTGTCATGGTAAGATCTTATAACAATTTAAATGTGTTTTTGGAATTTCTCCTCCACTTGTTTTATTTTTCTAGTTTCAGATCAGCACCATGTAGTTTTATTGACTTGTTTTATGGTGTGTTTTTTTAAATCTGAAGGAATGAGGATTCCACTTTTACCCTTTCCCCTCCAACGTATTTCTTCTTAATTTAATAACTCTTTGGTGTGTGTAATCACCTAGCCCTCACCCTTTAAAAACAAGAACAATCAAATGTCCATTATTAAGTTTCGTTGCAATTTGTAGTGAAACTGTCAGTGAATTTCTGTGCACAGATCAGTACTTGTCATCTGGTAGCCATATGAGTCACTTTAAGAATGGATTTAGAATCAACTTTTGCTAATGTTTTCAGATGCTTTTCTATAGTCTATTATATTCTTTTTCCAAAAAAATCAATTTATGAAAAACATCTCTTTACCTAATTGAAATTGGAAATAGAAGTTCTAAGTGGAGGTTTGTAAAGTCAGATATGATATATACAAAGGGCCATATCTAAGTTGGTATATAATATCTGGCAAAAATGAAGTTTTGGGAGGATGGGAGAAAGTTAAGTGAAAAGTTGGATTTGAAATACTTGGTAATATACCCAAGTCCTGACAGGCAACATGTTAGTTGTTCTTTTGATACAAAGGAACCAAACAGGACAGAAGCTGTTCTTGGGTTTTTTCTAAAAGTTGACACCCACTGTCAAAGAATCCAGCTCAGTGTTCTGAAAACCAGAGCCCTCGGCAAAGAAATGCTGGTTTAGTTCTCAGGCAATTCCCATTTGAATGTTTTCAGCAAACAGCAGTAATAGCTAGCTCCTTTTCCATGTCTGGGACAGTTTCTGCCCCCATCGCTATGATGGCAGGGGGCCGGGAGAGGGGGGAGATGAGGAAGGGCTGGGGGCCTGTATTCAGGTACTTCTGGATTCGAGATCCAGAAAAAGATTAAGGCTGTTTGTTCAAGGAGCCAAAGACAGTTGTCTGTTTTCATTGTGCATAGAAGAGAAAAAAAATCCTTATGATTCAAGAGAAAATAGGTGGAGCTATCCTTTTCCATTCCTTCACATAAATTATAAGTCTTGATTCAGCTAGCCACTGTACCTTTTAAGGTCTGGGACTGTTGTTTCATGTGAAACTCTGTACCGCAGTGACACCCTACCCTGGCCGACAGCGGCAAAAGGACAAAAGAAAGGAAGTTTCCCTTTTAAATCCCCAGGAATTTTTTGATGAGATAATATTACAGAGTGAAATGTCTCTCCTCCTATTAGTTCTGTGTTTGGCTCCTTGTGTAACAGTAACCCACTTAGAAGCAGGCGGCCCTTTTGAAGTTATTTTAAACTTTCTGTGGAGTGTAGAGATATTGTAACCTTGGATAAGAGCACCACCATCCCGGGTTTCAGTTTTGCCCTTTCAGACATGTGGAAAGTGCACCAGTATATCTCAAGGATTTTGTACTGAAAGCTTCTTAAAGAGCTGGTCTTGCTTTCAAAGCTTGGCTTGATGTTCCCGTACTCAAGGGAACATAGTTCTGTTTCTTCAGATATTTAACCTTGTCTAACATAGTCCTTTGGCTTTGAAGTTGCCGTGAATTCTTTGTCCCTTAAGAAAACAGTGAAACCATGAGAGTCAACCTCTTTGGGCTCAGAGAAATTTGAAGAGGGTCCATCTTCCTATTTCAACATAAAACCAGATGTTGAATACCTGGTCCTGATGATAGTCAGGTATATGCAGTGCATGTTAGCCATCTCGCTCTAGCAGCTTCTTATTTGGAAATGCAAGTGGGATGTTCAGTGCCTCTTGTAGAGGTTACAGGATCTGTGTCTGGGAGAAAACTGGGGCTGCTCAGAACAATCACAGTGGTTATTGTGTCTGTCATCTCTGTAATGCCCACATCTGCATCACACTCAGGTGCACCTGAGAGTTGTTTTTGGCGGTTTTGAGGGAGCTGAGGGCTGACGGTTCTTTCTTAGACCATGTCTCCCTGAGTCATCCCTGTGCTGTGTCCCCAGCCATTCCCAGCCCAGATCCTGGATGGCTCCCAGAGAAGCCATCCCAGACAGAGACTCCCTCCCAGTGTCCACTGTCCCTTGTGGGGAGCCTGCGGGGTCTCTCTTTGGCCTAACAGAATGCTGTCCCACAGGACCCATAGAATCTGCTGGAACACCTGGAGGAAGGGACTTCTGTTAAGTGTATATATAAAGTTTAAAATCAAAATCATGCATGTTTATGCTTATAGAAAGGCAAAGAATACTTCATGGCTTATAATTAAAAAGAACATTTCTCGCCCTGGCTGGTGTAGCTCAGTGGACTGAGTGTGGGCCTGCGAACCAAAGGGTGGCCGGTTCAATTCCCATTAAGGGCACATGCCTGGGTTGCAGACTAGGTCCCCAGTACAGGGCATGTGAGAGGCAACCACACATTGATGTTTCTCTCTCTTTCTCCTTCCCTTCCCCTCTCTCTAAAAATTAATTAAATAAAATTTTAAAACCTTTTTAAAAAGAGCATTTCTGTGTTCCACCCATTGTCATTTCTGAATGCTATTCTCAGGCAACTATTTTCAATTATTAAGTGATTTCTTCTGGCTAGTCACCTCTGTGAATATTTCTAAGTTTCTGTGAGTGATTTTGAATAACATGTTTGTACTGCTGCTTCATATTTTCAGTCCATGAAAAATTTTTTGACTTCCTACTGTGAAGAATGAAGATCTTGTTCTCTTACTCCCCGCTCCCCTCTCACCTTCCCTCCCCACTTCCCTTCTCTGCATTTGTACATTATAGTGTATTACAGTTATTGCCTAGGTCAGGGTTTACAACATTATGGTTGTCACTCTTCTCACCCGGGCCACACAGGCCATACCTTGGTTATGGCTTAGAGTTCTGGTGTAACTTTCTGTTTTCTTTTCTCCCCTGGAATTAATAATTGCCACACACCCCCATTACTTCAGTTTGCTATGTAACTATCACATTCATGTTCTTGTTTAGAACTACAATACTCTTCTCAGAACTGTGAGAAGTAAAACCCACACTACCCAGTGGGTTTTACTTGTTTATTTTTTGTGTGGCTCTCCTGCAGCACTGGTCCTTGTGGTCCCATCGGGACTGGTCACCCGTCAGGCTGGTTGCATAGCCATTACCCTGGGACTTCTTGTCGCCATCATCCTGGGAATTCCCTCTGTGTCTCTTTGTTGGATTCCCTATGTCCTGGATCCCATGCCTGCCTCTTCCTTGGTTTATTTCCTGGTTTTTAGAGTTGACAGCAGCTTCCAAAATCAGACATGGGAGGGAAAACTCGAGGTTTTGCATTTTAGCGAGGGACATCCTCTATTCGTTTCCCCCCTCCACTGCCCTTATAAAGTGCTGTCACAAGCCAGCTGAGTAAGGGGCAGCTGTGTGGTGCTCTCTGTATGTAGAAAGCATTAGCACTTTTGCATGCCCAGCTGCTGTGGCTGCACAGCAGGATGAAGAAGGAATAGCCTTTGCTCCTATGCCATTGTCTGTAAAGTCTTTTTTGGCCCAGGAATGTCTTTGGTGACTTGACCATCAAAGACTATAAGAGCCAGATCTTTTGAAGTTTCATGCAGCAGTTTAATGAATCTTGACCCATTTACCCTGGTCCCTCATTTAGGTGAGCAGAGATGCAAGTGGCTTACCAAAGCCAAGGCATGAAGCAGGGCAGCAGATTTACCTCCAGGCCGGAGGCTACTTACCCAGCAGTCATTTAGTGCTCACCTGTTGGGCATAAGGCTCTGGGTGGTGTATAAGTGGACCTGTGAGTAACACTGTCCTCTAGAAGCAGGTGCCCATCTTAGAGGGGAGGCCGAAAGAACTGTGCTAAGCACCAAACAAAGCCTTTGGGACATAGTGGTGGAAGCAACTAGCTCTTATTGGCGCATTCGGGAAAGCTCCATGGAAGGGGTGCCGTTTAAGCTGGTCTTAAAGGACAGGGTGTTCTAGGCAAAGCCATAAAGCGTAAGCAGACTTGGTAAGTCAGTCTGGAGTAAGTGAAGGAAGAGAGGGCTTTCCCACTGAGTGAGTGTCCACTGTGCTACAGTGATTCTATATTGTATCTCATTTAATCCTTACGGCAGCACTCTGTTGAGTCAGGTGCTGTTGTCCCTGTTTTACAGATGGGCAAATCAAGGTTTACAGAGACTGAGTCATCTGCCCAGGGAGATGTGCCTTGTAAGAGGCAGGAGTTTTAAACACAAGGTTGCATGATTCCAAATCTTCTGTTCTTTCCATCCCAAAACACCCCTTGGAACAAAGTCAGGAGGAAGAGAGGAGAAGCTACAGTTTTCATAATAATGTCAGAGCTCATGATAAAGAACCCGTTGGGCATTTTCCTTCAGTCGACTTAAGCAAGGATGTTGAGCATCCCAAAGTTATTGTTCTGATAGCGTAAGACCAAAGGTATAGCGTAAGACCAAAGGTATAAAGGTATGTACTGATTTAAGGTATAACATAGGACATATTTTCTGTTATATCCTTGTACTTTAATTGTATCTTGGTAATTACTTGTGCTGTTCTTCTGTGGATCTGCCCCAGGATTTTGCTTGTCTTCCCATTTCAGGCCGTCCTTCCATTCCTTCAGTGTCCTCTGTCCAGTGGGATCTTTCTCAATTTCCACTCTAGATTTCTGAGCTTATTTGTTTTTTTCTTTATCTTTTCATTAGTAGTTCTTTCTGACATCCCTGAGTTCTTACACAATTCAACCATTTTTAACCTTCTTAAAAATTTTAAGACAAAAACTTCATAAATTTTAAACGTCTGATCAGCTAAACCCCAAATAGTCAAACATTTTAAGCAAATAAAGTCAGGAATGCCTATAATTTTTAAATGCTCATGTGCAACATTATGTTCAAAGTCAGCATTCTTGCATATCATTCGTTGAAGTATGCTAAGATTCATTTTGAATGGTTAGGTGTTCAGAAACACACGCAGGTCTCACAGGTAGTCACTGCCTTTATGTCAGTGGCTGATGTCAACATGTATGAATTAACAGGTTGGATTCCATGTAACGACTGTTGGGAGTGATAGCGTGGAAGCAATATCTAGCTGAGTCTTCAGGAGAATATGTGCATCCCATATGTAGGAAATCCTCGTTATCTACCTGTAGGATTGTTTACAGATGGGCAAATCCAGAAAGGGACTTCTAGGGATCTTTTTAAATTAGGGGCTAATATTTCTCAGTGACTAGTAGAAAGGTTTGGTTAGGGCTTTATCTTTAAACATGAAACTGAAAATGATAGTTTGTATTTTAATTTAACAAGGTACATTATAATAGTAGCTTTGTACTGATTTCTGAGAATAAACAAAGAAGGAATCCCATGTGGGCGGTGTTAGGATATTTTCAGCAAAATTGTACAGGAGTATGGATGTGTCATTCTTCTTATGTTTGACTTCAACTACAGGGTCATCAAAAGCCATTTTTCCAAAAATATCACAGAACTCTCACTTTTTCCAAAGTTCTGTCTTAACCTTTTGATCATTCTCAATGGAAACTCGCATATGGATTTCTTCTTTAATCCTTCACTAGACTGGTTGCCATTGGCTTTGAGTGGAACCCGGTTGTTGACCGATATGACTTTGGTAGACTCCATTATATTCTGCATCAGTGGCTGATTTGAGTTCTAATTTGCAATTTATTTACATGGTCTAGTTAGGCATTATATCATCTGATATAATGGTGCCAGAGGTTACTAAAAGGATTAAATAATAAAATATATAAACATACCGACATAATAGATGTCTTCACTTTCCCCAGACTTACCGTATCTATTTGCACTTTATGTCTTTGCCTGGACAGTTTCATCCTTTAAGACAGATGAGTTCACGAAGGAATATTTTCATGTTATGGCTACTTGTTCTCTATAAAACATTCTGATGAGCTCATAACTTGAAGCCCTTGAGAAAAGAGAACCCCAGGGTGTAAACGGTTGGAGGCCTGGGTGGCGGGCATTTCCAGAAGCTGATACTGTCATCAAGGTGAGCTGACAAAGGCCCGGATCATAAAATATTCGGCATGTGGGTCAAAGAGGCCAGCTATACGTGCGACACAGTTGAGATTAAGTAAGAGGACGAGTAGTTTGGGCACTTGGAGACGTAAACTGGAGTAAGTACCTCAGGAGTGGAGCAACTCAGAAATGGAGCTGGGACGTGGTGGAGGTTGTGAGGTAGATTTTCGATCCTCTGAGATTCGATTTTGGCGGCCTCTTTGCCCTCCATGGGAAAATAAACAACCCATGCCAATCAATCACACCCACTGGCGCTTTAGAAACATTCCTTTTGGTTTTTAAGCCTTTGATCTCTGTTCAGAAGTCAACACCCTTGACAGGGCTGGCAGTCTGAGCTGCTAACAGTCACCCCAGTGTCAGTGGATGATTTGATAGGGGAGTCTTAGAGGAGAATGGGAGGGCATGACTTCTGAGGGGGGACAGGGGGCCCGCCATGAAGTGCAGCCCAGGGCACTGGGCCTGACAGACTCCAGGGGACCAGCAGGTGTGCTTGAGGCTTACATCACTCAGATTTCTGTATACTCAAGGACATGCTCTTGAATGTGGCCCTGAGTTTTGCTCCTCACAGCAGAAGCCTCCAGCCCAGTCAGACCAACTTCCTCCTCCCTGTGGCTACAAAGCGCCAGTCCTCGGCTTGCCTTCTGCTTCTCCTGCTCTTGGTTCCCATTCTGATCCTCCTCCTCCTCCTGCACATCCTGCCCACCCTCCCAGGCTGCCTTCAACTGTCCCTCCATCTCTTCCACCATAGCCTTTATGCTTTGCGTCATGGGTGTTCAGCATTTGAATCATATTTGCTTTAGGTTTATTCTGTCATGCGTGTATGCAATTCGCAAAGCTTGTCCCTTGAAACAGTGTGATCATATTAAACACCAAACGGGTTTACAATCAAAAGGTAGGAAATGCTGGTTTTAATAAAGGTTAAAAACCTTTTGTTTTTTAAACCTTAAGCCTCTGCAGACCTTTAATTTATAAATGCAAATCCTGAATCCCTATGAAGTTTCTCAAGTTATTTACTTGTACAAGAACCTGTTTTTCATCTTGCAGGACAGCGTTTCCAGAAGGGCTGCGGTGATTGGCTTAGGCTTTGGAAGGGTGGAAACCACATCGGCCTCCACTGTAGATCCCCCTGTTAGCTGAGGACAGTCTCTCTGAGGAAACTCTTGGGATCCTGTTTTAAAAGCTTTTTAATTGTAATAAAATTGATATAAAATCCACCATTTCAACCATTTTAGTTGAAATATACAATTCAGAGGCATGGCGTGGATTTACAGTGTTCTGCAACCATCCCCATCCCCATCATCCAATTCCAGAACATTCGCATCACCCCAAGAGGAAACCCTGTGCCCATCAAGCAGTTACTCCCCATTTCCCCCTCCTCCCAGCCTCAGCAAACACTAATCTGCTTTCTCTCTCCATAGGTTTGTCTGTTCTGGATATTTCATATCAATGAAATCATATAATATGTGGTCTTTTGTGTCTGGCTTCTTTGATATAAACACAGGGTCTTATACGCATGATAACCTCTGCTTCCCCCAACGCAGCTCCTTATTATTGGCCAAACCTCGTACACATATAAGTAACAAAAAGCAACTCTCCATCTAGAAACCTCCAAGTCATGTGACCAGGCTTAAAATACCATGGAACACTGTGGAAAAGGGTCAGTAGTGTCATTACCATTGACGTGACTTGACCTGGGGTTTTGGGAAGCTGACTTGAGCCAGGCTGGGAGCCCTTTCTTTGAGGTCAGAGGTGACTGAACTGTTGGTATGACTGGCTTATCATCCTTAGCCATCCTCTCTCCAGTGTGAGGACTGCTTTTCAAGCTGTTCATCATTTAATAACCATCAAACATCCTAGAGTGGGCTGAGTTCTTCAGGGGCAGCTGGTGGGAAGGTTGTGCCGTCCACTGTGCTGCAGGACCCTCATCAGTCCTTTAGGCGCACTCTTCAAGCCTGAGGATTCATGTAGAAACTGGATGTCCCAGGGCTCTCTGTCTCATTGAAATTCCTAGGGGGTAGTTATCCCTTATCTCCCCTGAAGACCGCTGTTGGATGCTCCTTGTAGCACCCTGTGCTCATCTGCCTCAACGGGCGTGTGCAGTCTCTTTGTTGTTCCATTGAATTACCCAGGATCTCTCTTCTCCAGGTTCCTCCCTTTACTCCTTCACCCATCGATGCCTCTCAAGCCCAGGCCCAGTACTGCCAGAAGGTGTGCCGCCCCTCTGCCTAAAATAAACTGTTTCCAATGTGCCGTTCTTCTTCCGAAGAATCTGTGCTATTGTCTTAGTGTCCAGTTCCCTGTTTAGTTGTCTAGCCCATTTCTTTCCTTTTTGGTATAGATTGTGCTCCTCCATACTGATCAGGCTGGTCTCATTCCTCTTCCCCGTCAAGACCTTAGCTTCTCCTCCCCAGGCTTGGAATGACTGCCTGCCGTCTCTCATTTTTTCCCTTACCAAACCAGTCTAACTCTTCGTTTGAAGCTCAGCTCAAGCTTCAGCGGTTGCACAAAGCCTCACCAAACACCCTAGCAACCCTTGCTTCCTGCACAAAACTCACATTGCACTCTAATGCCACAGGATTTAGAGCTGGTGGGCAACTTTTAAAATCTTTATTACTTCGACTTTTCTCCCCATCAGATGACCAGCTCCTGGAAGACGGGACAATAAAGTTAACCAACTAAAGCAAGAGGACACTGGACTGTGAATCCAGAACCCAGGTTACCTCTGAGTGCAGCCCCCTGCTGGCTGTGTTGTCTTGGAAAAACTACTTATCCTGAGCTTCCTGTAAAATGAGTGGGGTGTGTTAAGGAGGGTGTGTTAGTTTCTTACTTGCTGCTATAACAAATTACTACAACTTAGTGGCTTAAAACAGCGCAATTTTTTTTCTCTGATTTTGCTATTCTGGAAGTCAGATGTCAAAAATGGGTTGGCATTGCACCATTCCTCCGGGCGCTCTAGGGAGAATCCATTTCCTATCTTTTTCAGCTTCCAGAGGCCTGCTGGCTATATTTCTTGGCCCCTGGCTCCCTCTTTCATCTTTAAAGCCTGTTGCTCCATCTCCTTGCTGTTGCCCTGATTCCCTTTTTTCCCGTATAAGGACACTGTGACTACATTGGACCCACCTGGTTAGTCCAGGATAACCTCCCCACCTCAAACTTAATCACATCTGTAGTCTCTTGTGCTTTGTAAGGTAACATAGTCACCAGTTCTGGGGATTAGGATGTGTCTCTAAAATACCGTGACTCTAAAGACAAATTTCTCCCAGTTATTTAGGAGCTCACTAACACCTTGATGAATTGTGTTTATCCATGAGGATCTCGTCTTCTCAGACTGTTATGAGGGAGTCTAGGGCCCGGTACACTCAGTTGTATCAGAACAAACCTTAGGATTACTCTGTTTGCAGGTTTCCATGGACTGCACTTTTCCTAGCAAAATTTGACGATGCTCCTCTACCTATCTTTGACTTTTGTGCTTTGCAAATTCTGAAAAAGCCTCAAAGAATTTAATCTGTTTCCCAGTAACCAGGGATAGCCTTTAAACAGCCTATTAATTATACTAGTGATTCTATCATATTTCCAGTGGTCTCTCTATAAATTCCAGAATGTGTTTTCAGGTCCTCTTGCATAAGCTGAAGTGGATGTGTTGTTAAGGTCTAGAAGCCAAACAGTCTTGAATACTAACCTAGCTAGTCTCATCTATAACTGCTACTTAATGTTATGGGATTACATGGCAAACAAATTAGATTGGCATTTGCATGGTGGGTGCTATGCTTTTCCCCACCTACATCACTCAGGGTGGTGTCCACCTTGGGTGACCACTGTTTACAAAGCAGTGAGAAAACATTCATAAAATATATTTGTTGTGGCTCTATCACTTTTTCCCCAGTGCCCAGCGCATTGTGCTCAGATAGGATTCCCGATAGGTTGGAAAATGCACCCCCGACCCACCATATAATTTTAAGCTTAGAGGTTACTTTTGACTGTCGAGCCTGAGAAATATACAGTATGAGTCCATCATATCTGCAGCTGGCAAATTGAAGTTTTCTTGTCCTCTTATTTCCTAGATGCACCCACTGGGCCTGTGTAATAACAATGACGAAGAGGACTTGTATGAATATGGCTGGGTAGGAGTGGTGAAGCTGGAACAGCCAGAATTGGACCCGAAACCATGCCTCACTGTCCTGGGCAAGGTAAGTACTAGGCCTTCGGAATCTCTCCAGTTCTGATTGTTGTTCTCCACTCTCCCATTTGCTCAGTTCCTCAGATAGTTGGTTACAGAGAATATCCTTGCTAGCACAGTGTTCTTTCCTGTGACTCCAAGTGGGTTGAGCACTAAGACATGTCTTATAACAGTCCACCGTGGTACTGCCAGCTTGGACTCTGGTGGAGACTGCCAACCTCCACCTCTTGACCACTTTGTGGCCTTAAGCAAGGTACTTCCCCTCAAGGACTCTCAGTTTCTTATCTGTGAAATGGGTTTATAATAGATTCACAATACTTTATCTTATACCCTTGAGGCCAAATGTTTCTGAATTCTGAGGCTTGGAGGGCTTAGAAAGGTATTAAGATGTACGTATTTTATAAGTAGCTCCCAGTAGATCTGGGTCAGTACTTGGTAATCAAACACGGTCCTGTTTGGGCGGCAGACTTTACAGATACTCACATCAGTGGGCTAACTGAAACCTAAATAGCTTTGTGTTCAGGACAGCTTTGCCTCCAAAATGAGTTCAGGTCTATTAAGCTTTGCTGCCAAGTAAGCTATGGAAAAACTTTTTAGTCTTAGAGCTTTTTTGGTTTCAGAACGGCAGACAGCAATTATGCTCCTGTATTAGAACTTACCTCATAGGATGGTTAGGAGGTGAGATGAGAGGCAAGCGTCTAGCACAGAATAAGCTCTCAAAACATGTCTGCTACCATTGGCTGTTGTCATCCCATTGATGAGGACTAAAAACCTTTTTTTTAGCCAAGAGTATCAGCGTTACCTCTGACTTCAGTATAAGATAGAAATAAGTTTATTTTGGAAAACCACTTGTCAATGATCTTGAAATGACAGGTAACAACCTGTTTTAAACTGGATCATTTTGTGAAAGGGAAAGGTTTGGAGAAAGTAGAATTTTGATTGAAGAAAGGGTGGTATCTCCTAAGGATAGTGTTTTTGTCTGGATGTTTTTTATATTCTCAGAAATTGCTGTTCTATGTACCACAGGGAGACAGCTGGGAGAAATGTGGTCTTGGTTCCTGGACTCCTTAGGATTTCTTGGGAGAGCCAGGCAAGAGAAGAGGTGGTTTTGATGCAGGATACTTGGGAGGGAGCCTTTCCTAGCCTTGGAGATAGCCCAACTAGTGTCTCCTGAAAGACTTCTGGCCCAGGAGACCCTCACAGGTCTAATCTGTGATTTTTTTTCTTTTTCTTTTCTTTCTTTTTTTTTTTGTCTTCCACTTGTCTTCTGGGTAGCTTCATAACACTTATCAATTCTTTTGCCCCTTTATAGGAAATAACAAACACAGGAGTTATTACCTGTTTGGTTTACAGTTCACAAAGTTGAGTCAAGGTGTTTCAGGTGGCCCAGGGCGATGGGTCGTCATTTAAATAGTTGGCCAGAACTGCTTACTGATGCTAGGAGGTCAGTAACCCCCTTGAGAATATTATATTGTTTTCCTAGGAGAAATGCCAGCTACATCCAAACCCTGTGGGAACGGTGCTTTCCTTGCAGGTAGTACGCTCCTAATATATTTTCTCCTTTACTTAAGCTGCTGCTATGCAGGGCTCAGCAGCTTGTTTTAATTTGCTTGGCCCCAGTTCGGTGAGACTCCATCTTTGTGTCTGTCGTGTCCGTACATGGGTTGGAACAGGGTCCCCAGGGATGCTCTGTTCTTCTCCCATTGTTTCCTCCTTTACCCAGAACAACCCTGTAGTGGTTTTACATGGAAAGTTTTCTATGGTTTGACTTGCTGGCCTATGAAAACAGGAGGAATAAAAACCCAGGTATATATCGAATCATTAAGTACTTCTTTGGTTTATTCATTCACTAAATATTTATTGAAGGCAGGGGCCCAGAAGCTAAGCGTGTTGCCTGTGAGTTGCTTACAAGCAGCAGCCTCCCCCTGCCGCACACCGTGTTTCCATTTAGAAAGGTTGTGTGGTAGCCAGGCAGTGTTGACCTGCGGTTAGTTATTGAAATTGGGCTTAACACCTGAGTAAAATCACTAGCAAAAATGCTCGGGTGAGACAGTTTAGCATTTATTTAAAAGTTGAGTTGGTACAAGAGGTGCACAAAGTCAGACATCTCCCCTCTTTTTTTCCTTTCATCTTCGTAAGGTGTAGTTGTCCTCAGCTTCAGTTGTATTAACTTTGCTAACTGTGTTTTCTTCCTTTTTGAGCCCCCAAGGGCAGTGGCAAAAGACTAGGGCAAAAGAAAGCAAAGCGGTCCTCGTGGCGGACTGATCCCGTGCGAATAGCATGGCTTTGCGCTTCGTGGCGAGGAGGTGGGCAGTGGAGAGAGAAGCAAAAAGGAGAAGCAGCCAAGTCAGTGTTAAGGGCGGGGGAGAAACTCCTTTGTATGGATGTTGGGGCTTGTTAAAAACGGTAGAAGAGAGGACTTTGTCTTTCAGGCATTCGGAAAAGCCTGTGGGAGAACAGGGGAGGGACAGATACACAATGCCCCCCGCCATCACCCACTCTCACTGCCCAGCCACCCACCCACAGAAAATGCCATGGGGCGAAAAGCTGGAATAGGAGAGGAATGTCCTAAATTTAAAAAAATGTAAATGCCTCTCCAGGAGTTCAAATAAAGTTTCATTTTAAAAGCAAAAGACATAAACTCATCACCTTGGTTTATTACTGTGTGCTTTTGAACTCCTCCGAAAGGAACACTGTAAACTCAGGAAAGAAAAGTGATTTATGATCCCCTCCTCATAATCTTTTTGATTCTGTAAGAGGTGGAACAGACAGGCAGTAGGATCAGCTATGGAGACAGAGTTGTGACGAGGGTGAGCCCCCACGGGCGGGGCAGGTCTTAGCTTTTTGGGGCCTCTGTTTCACTGAATGTGAAGAGGCTGTTCCGGGAGACTTGTTCTTTTAATATTTTGAGCTTCTGTATCATATTTAAAATCTTCCCTTAATATTCTAGTTTGGAGAGATTTGAATTGCAGTCATGAAAGACAGACTTCGCTACCTGTGACAGTTTAAGTCTTAGGAAATTAAAACAGAATAAAATCGATGTTTCTGAGCAGCTTGCCAGTTGAAAGTAAGGGTCTTAAACCGTCCCCAAAGTGCAGGAGCCTACTTCTGTGACCTGTCAACCTCAGGGAGAGTCATGACAGGGAACACATAAGATGTGCTGGAAGTTTTAACAAAACCCACCTGGCCCAGATTTCATATCAAGGCAGATTACCCTCTGCCCCCACACACACCTTTGTACCCCATGTCGGAGTAGAATCCTAGGGAGGATTTTGAAAGCAAGGATGGTCAACAGGCGTGGGTTCAACTCTTTCCAGTACTGAGAGGACAGTGAGGAAGTTAATGAAAAGACAAAAAGGCAGGGCATTTTAAGTCACGGAGATCCAGCTTTGGTGGAGTGACCTTGGGCCTTGCTCTTCTCATCGGGGCTTATGCTGCTCTTGTGGTGGTGGTGGGACTCTGCAAGGTGTTGGTGGAGCACTTAACACAGCTGGCTCAGGGTGAGGCCCGGTGAGAGTGTAAAAGTGGCCATCGTGGGTGGGCTGCTCGCGTGTGCTAGGAGTGGTGTATGCAGTGTCTTCTTTCATTGTCAGACTGACTCTGAGATTGGGTGCAGATTCCCATTTTGCGATACGGAAATTGAGTCCCAGAGACGTTCTCTACGTAACCTAGAATTGATTGGCTCCCGAGTAGCTAAGCAGATATTCGAGATGAAGACTGTTCAGTTGCCTCACTGGTGTTTGTCTCTTCCCCTTGCCTCCTTTTGTCTTCATCAGTTTTTCCAGATAAAATAGAATGTTTTCCAGTAGTCACTGGCTTGGATAGGACTGTTCATAGACACCCAACTCAAGCTGCATTGCTCTGAGGGTCTGGGGCCGCATCAGGGATCCCATGATGGGGTACTGCTGTTCTTCTAGAACCCCTGACTCCAGGGCTCAATGCTGGTGGCCCCTCCCCAAGTCTTTTCCTTTGGGAATCTGCCTGATTCCCCCCACCCCTCCTTCTACTTGGTGGGAGACACAGCTCCCCATTATCCCTGGGCCTGACACTCTTGATTTCAAGTCTAAAGGATTCCAGAAAAGGGACTTGTTGGCCCATCAGATGCCCACCTTTAGTCTGATCAGCTGTGATCTGAGGCTGGGAGCCCACTGGAACGAAGCTTCCTGCCCAGCCATGTGTGGGGAGTGTGAGGAAGATGTGCTCTCCAGGAAAAAGCTGGTTGGTCAGTGCTGAACTACCATCTCTTAAGCAGTCCTCTCCAGTCACCAAGCCAGTGGATGATGTCCTCAGTTTATCCCGAGTCGTTCAGAAAGGTTCGGGTCGGAAGGGACTCGTGGTTCATGTATGCTGTGAAGAGTCAGAGCCTCTTGCCTTGAACTGAGGGTCAGTCCCTGGCCCAGACACTCACTGTTGTGTTGTGAGAGAAGTGAGTCCACCTGGCTGCAGGGCCCGGTGGGGTTTACAGAGAGGCACTTGTGTGAGACAGGGTGAGACGTGGGAATCATCTCTAGGAACAGGGTGGAGAGAAAAGGAGCAAGATGTTCAAGGGACTTTGAAAGTTGCTGGGGAAAGAAGAGCCTTTTAGATTAAGGAGTCTGGTCTTCATCCCTTAGGTAGCTGGGAGCCACTGAAGGTTTCCGACAAAGGGACGGGTGC
This sequence comes from Carollia perspicillata, assembly GCA_004027735.1. Classification (NCBI taxonomy): domain Eukaryota; kingdom Metazoa; phylum Chordata; class Mammalia; order Chiroptera; family Phyllostomidae; genus Carollia; species Carollia perspicillata. The sequence goes on along the minus strand of PVKM010007382.1, from coordinate 2,920 downwards.
CATAGGGTCCCTCCAGTTTTGGAAATGTTCATTTGGCAGTGACAGGTAGGCTAGTTGGAGAGGGGGATATTTCTTTTTGCTGCTGGATGTTCCCAGGAACTGAATGGACCCGTCAGTTCTTCGAAATGCTTTGGTGAGGCCCAAGTCAGTGATACTGCCAGGGCACCTGGTGTTTGCCTTCAGATGCCCCAGCCTCCTCATCTGCCCTTTTTCTGTTCTCACATTTAGGCAAAGGTACAATGTTTAGGCAGGAGAGCTGGTCTGTAATCTTGGCTCTTCTAATGAGCAGCAGGAAACCCAGGGATGAGAGGCTGACGGAGAATTGGACCCTTATGCTCACTTTCACTTCAGCAGCCCACATCCAGCCGTCAGTGTCTTGGTAACTTCGCAAAGAATGTGTCAAGACTCTGGTAACCGAAAGGACTGGAAGACAGAAAACAGAGTTGAAGGAATTTTATTTTTTCAGGGTGATGGTGAGGAGAGGGAACACATAATACAAGGTTAACGCTTGGGTTTAGACATCAGACTAACCTGAGTTAAAACCTCAGTTCCGGCCCTTTAAGCTGTGTGACCGGGAGCAGCCCCTCAACTCCTGCATGTTTCTGACTCTTTAGACGGGGACAGCACCTAAAGGAGCTTGTGTGTCGAGTATTGGTTGTTGTTTCTGGCACAACTGAAAGCATCGAATGAAGTAGCAACTCTTACTGACCATTCTCTCTTCCTTTCTCTCTCCCTGCCTTATTACCCTTCAGGTTTTTCTTAGTGCACAAAGTGCTAGGACTTAAGTAGTTGAATCCACAGAGACAGGAAATAGAATGGTGGTCGCCAGGGCCTTGTGTGGGGTACAGAGGAGTGGGGGAGTTACTGTGTAATGGATGTCAAGTTTCAGGTGAGGAAGATAAAAAAGTTCTGGAGTTGGGTGGTGGTGATGATTGCACAATAATATGAATGTACTTCGTGCTACTGTTACAAATGGTTAGGGTGGTAAATATTATGTATATTTTACCACAATAACAAAAAAGGAAAGAAATCATTTTACAATAAGTATGTGGAGTTTGATGGCTAGTGGGGTTTTTTTTAAGATTTTATTTATTTATTCTTAGAGAGAGGGGAATGGAGGGAGAAAGAGTGAGAGAACCATCAATACAAGAAAGAAACGATGATCAGTTGACTCTCATACACACTCCATCCAGGGACCAAATGCACAGCCCAGGCCTGTGCCCTGACTGGGAATCGAACTGGCAACCTTTCACTCTGTGGGATGATGCCCAACCAAGTGAGCCACACCAATCAGGGTGCTAGTGGTATTACTTTTTTTTTAAGTAAGCAAACATTTTGTTAGTAGAAGTGGAGTATTGTCTCATCCTGAATGATGGCTGGTTCTGCGGAGGCCTGGTGGAAAGCACACTCTTTGTCCCATAAGATGTGTTACAGCTGCAGTGGGGACAGAGGCCCCGTCTCCCTTTGCACCTCTGACTACGACCAGGCAAATTTCTTACTTATCTTTCAAAGAAGAACAGCCAAAATAGAGAATTTGAATAAAAGAAAAACAGAATTTTATTTGTATTCTCTTTTCATAACAGTAGAAAACAGGAAAATTGACACTAACTGCAGTCCAAAGATGTTTGAGTTTCTTCACCAAATGTTAACCAGAAACTGAGATGAAATACAGTGATGAGCAATAGTTGGTGTTTAAAGGCGGCAAAGGACTCAGGGATAATCCAGGAAGGGACTGTCACCCCATAATGATGAGTAAAATCATGGTGTACATGTTAATGTGGCGCAGTGGTTCCCAAAGTATGGTGAGGGGACCCTCAGGGATGCTCAAGACCCTTCCCAGGGAGGCCCACCAGGTCAGAGCCGTTGTCATAGCACTAAGATGGCACGTGCCTTCGTCCCTGTCATTCTCTAACAAGTGTGCAGTGGAGTTTTCCAGAGGCCTCATTTTGTGTGGTGACTTCATTTCTCTGACAGCTAATGGAATGTGTGCTTACATATTCTTGTTTTTTAGGATTTTTCAGTTTCAACTCCTAATATGAAAAAATACCAGTAGATATAGCCCACAGAAGCAGAAGCGCTGTGGGGTTCTTAAACTATGAGAATGTGAAAGTCCACCAGAGATTTGAGTGTACCAAGCTAGCATTATGTCCCTGCTCTAAGATCATCTCATAGAGTTTGGCAGAGCGAGAAGCCTTGCTCTGCAGTTAGTGGAAATGAGCAGAAACTAGGGGACAGACAATACAGGAAATAAAGGTGAACCTGCTGTCATGAATTATTCTGTTCCGCAGTATTGGAGCCAAAAGTTCGTTGGTTCTGAAGTATTAGTAATTTGAATAAAGCCAATGGGTTGCTGTTTTCCTCACTTAATAACAAATAGCCAAACAATGAATTCGAAGAACTTAGGTGAGAAATGCCTTACTATCTTCGATGTTTGCCTTGCTATATAACCTTCAGCCTTGGCTGCCTGGAACAGGGCTAATTGGATGCCTCTTACTTGGGGCAGGAGCTCGTGGAAGCTTGGGTAAAGCTGCTGAGTTATGAGCCCTGTAGCTGTGGAGTCGGAGAGGAGCTTTTCCTTTAGCATGCCATTCTCATTTGAGTTTTTGGTCATGGTGTTCATTTCCTGTGATACTGGAGTATCCTGGTCTTTATGCTGAGCCCAGCTTAACACTCCTGAGTATAAGATTCTTGTCTCAAGAGGGATGGTGGGACTGAAACCCAGGACTCTGACTTGCCGTGGAAACGGGGAGAGGGCGGCAGCTATAGCAGGGTCTCAGAGGCCGCTGCTCACATCATGGGCACTGGCCTCCTCCCGTCAGGGAAGCGAGCTGGCGTTTGCCTCATACCTGAGCCCAGGGCACTGTGACTGCAGCTCATTGCCATGGGATCCCTGGGAGCACCCTATGTTTGGGACACTTCA
>PVKM010007381.1:0-41649 GCA_004027735.1 Carollia perspicillata | reverse complement strand
ATGATCTCACCTTTAACAGGAACCTAAACAACAAAACAAACAAGCAAGCAAAATATAACCAAAGACACTGAAATATAGAACAGGCTGACAGTGACCAGAGGGGAGAGGGGAAGAAATTTCAGGGGAATTTCAGGGGAAAAGGGGTAGGGTTTACAGGAACAAATATAAAGGACACATGGACAAAAACTAGGCGGGGTGGAAATGGGAGGGAGGTGGGGAGGGCTGGGTGGATGGGCTGGGATGGGAGTAAAAGACAGAAAACTTTACTTGAACAACAATTAAAATAAAAATTAATTAATTAATTAAGTAAGTAAGTAAGTAACTAATTAATAAGACTATGATGACCCTTAAGTGGTGGGTACCTTTCTAAAACAGAAAGCATCATTGCTCTTTGTTTTGTAATAGGGAGGGACAGCATTCTTGATATGAATTTTTTAAATCTGTGTGTGAACTGATAAGAAGCTGTTAATTGGGTCTGAGAGTTTTTTTTTTAAGATAAGCTCTTTGAATACAGAATACAGAGCACATGGAGGAAAGTTAGTTGCTACTGCCCTCTGGGAGGCAAACGAAGGGGGTCAGAAACACCCAAGGCCTGGAGAAACTTAGATGAGCCAATAGGATGATAAGCTGCTTCTTCTGAGAAAGCTGTTGATTTTCTCAACAACCATTTGTTCTAGACTTTTTATTAGATGCTTTATTAATTACTGTTCATAGCAGCATACAATGAAAGAATATAAATATGCAGACAGATCTGAACAGTGAATTGCGAGAGTTGGAGGGCTTGCAGGGGAATGTCAAATTTTAAAAATAAATCTGAACTGGGAACATAAATGAGATAATCCATTTTGACATCCAAAACTAATTTCACATCACGAGGTACAGTAAAATTCACATTTATATTCATGTAATAAATGCCTCTCAAATTTGCATGGCCCTAATACAGTAAGATTAAAAATATTCTATCATTGTTTATCCTTTGTGATCAGTTGTTTATCCTGTGCTAAACAAATATTGTGGGAAGAACACATGAGAACAGGCTCCAAAGCATTCCTTGGATGCTCATCAACAGAAACACAGAGAGACAGCAGAACCCAGAACTTGGACAGATAAAACCCAACAGGAAAACCAAGAGAAAACTGACTAGAATTTTAAATCTTTAACAATGAATAGAGTCATGGGATTACTGGTATAAATGTAAACCTGATGCTTCAGAAAATAACTTTGGATTTTTTATTCTAAAAAATAAATATATCAAGTTGCTTTTCCAAGGAGATCCTTAATGATAAATGTGCCAGGGCAATGTATGTATGTATGTATGTGTGTGTACAGTGTGTATGTTATATATAGTTGTTTTTTTTAAAGCAAGAGAAAAAAAGCATGAAGAACATATAACATATGGCATTCCCTGTCGCCTCAGCTGGTGTTTGCCATTTCCTGCTTGTAACTTTCTTAATTTTACATCTTCTCCTCAATTTCAATATACTAGACATTTTAACCAGATTTGTAATTTGGTCTTCCTGGTTTCTTCATTTGCTGCCCCTGCTCCTATTAATCTTTCCAGTTATATGAATAAGCCTATTAGATTTGAAGAAAACTAATAATTACAATGCCTAGAATATTTTCATGAATAATCAGTAATGTGCTCATTGTGATGTGGCTGTCTGGGTAAGCTATGCTTAGTTGTGAGAGGCAATAAAATAAAAACACATTCTAACATTTTAGTCAAATTTTATGGGATTGACATGTGATGTTAGTGCAAATAAAAATCAGTGAGGAACATGGAGGCAACTTATGAAACAAACTATATATATGTAACTTTGAGTAGCTCAAGCAACACCCCTCAAAATTGAACCTCAATTTCATTAACTTCTAGCCCTGGCCAAAGCTAGGCTGCATAATGAAGCAGCTTTCTTTGAAAAGGACAGGCAGTAAAACTGGTCACTTATCCTCAGGCAAATGGGTTAAACAGCATCTTCTCCAAAGCAGCTAACAAGGATGCCAGGCCATTAAGATTCCAACCATGGCTGGCAAAACCTTCCTCACCAATTCCAAGGTCAAAAGTGAAAACGAACCAAGACAAAAGAAAAAGCGAAAGCCAATTCTCAACTAGAAATCAGACTTACTGGGAAATGTGAGCAAGTCAGGGTGATTCCTCTAGAAATCTTCAGGGCGATGATCTTCCTTCACTAATCTAGGTAGTTAGTAGAGAGCGGGGACTTCACATTATCCTAAATTTCCCAGCATGTGTGACTGTGAACTCACACACTGCCTTCCTTGCGTACCTCCTCATGGGCTGTCGAATGGTTACCTCTTCACATGTCTGTCTCCTCATCGGGATGATCAGGTTTTAATGAAACTCTTAAAGATGCTAGCAAAGAAATCCTTAAAATGCTAGAAGTGGGAGATAAGATAAAAAAGATACATACTCTCTAGGCAACAAGTTTTAATGCAGTACTGTCAATAGTCATTTCCTATTTATTATCTAATTCTTGATATAAAAAGTTCATATCAGAGTCCACAAACAGAAAATCAAGAAATAAGACAGCATAGGCATACTTCCTCGTTTATGGAAATTAAGACCCTTTTTTGATCATGAATATCCAGGTTGGAATTTTAAAATGTATTCATAAAAAGAGCCTTTATTAACTTATGTCAATGTAAAATTAATTTTTCTACAAAATAAAATCAACAGACAAATTCAAAATTAAAACATCTCAGATGACACTGGTGTGGCTCAGTGGACTGAGCACCGGCCTGCAAAATGAAGGGTCACGGGTTCAATTCCCAGTCAGGGCACGTGCTGGGGTTGCAGGTCAGATCCCCAGTAGAGGTCATGCACAAGGCAACCACACATTGATGTTTCTCTCCTCTTTCTCCCTCCCTTCCCCTCTCTCTAAAAATAAATAAATAAAATATGTTTTTTAAAAAATCTCCAAATCTCACATGGAAAGTAATTCCAAAACTGGTAGCTGTAATTAAGATAGAAGTGTCAGAATGAAATTTTAGGACAAGAAAAATCTTCAAATCTATGAGAAATCATGTCTGAATAATGATAGATACAGTATCAGAACTTACATTAACAAGTGAAATAAACACAAGGATAAAAATTACACAGTTAAGAAAGGCCAAAACTTAGCCCGTCCTCACATAAAATTTAACATTTCTATGTCTTACCCTCATGCTTTACCCTAGCCTACAGAATTCATAGGAAACTAAGACCTAAAGCAATTAGGTACAACCATCTGTTAATTACCCAGAAAATGATTGAAAGTATATTATCAAAAGACTGACAAGAAGGAAACTCTTGTGAAGAGAATTTACAGCATTTAAGGGGGGAAAAGCAGCGAAGCCAGATGTCAAAATATGTATTCAGTGACTCATAAAATTTCATTGCCCCAAATCGGAAAAAAAAAAAAAGAATACCACATTTAGGCAACATTTTCAGCTGATGCCCCAATATACTTGTAACTTTACAACATTCTTTCAACCTTCTTTAAGTGCTTCTCATTCATTGATATTTCTCTTATTTTATTGAGATTTTCTAACCATTATCCTACAGGATTAGCAGTGAATCCAGGAGCAAAAAATCAAGATAAACTAAATGTCAAGTTCCCAATACTCTGCTTTTCCACATTTAGCTCAAACACGTAGTCTGGCCAGATGGGATAAGCTGGGGGATAAAACGAGAGGAAAAAATAGACCCATTTTAATCATATTCCTCTCTTCCAACTTTGTAAATGGTAATCTACAACATATACCTCTTATATTTAATATTTTAACATTGTTTTAAAAACTTCAAAAAGAAAGTAGTACTGAGTATTTCACACTGGAGAAACTGTAGAAAACTCCAGGCATGGAAAGAATCTCCCCAAATCCCTCACCCTTCACAAGACTGTATACTCGGGTAAACTTGCAGACCAAGGGCCAAATCTGTCCGCAGAGGTGTTTGGTTACCAGAGTGCCTTTCAACAGAGCTTCACTCCCCAACTTGCCACAGTCCCCACCACTACCTACGATCATTCACAGAGAGCCTTCACACATCCGCCTTACCTATTGGTCCCTGTGTACACTTCAGATTTGGATCCCTGCAAATGAAGATTTATCTTCATACACTCATATATATAAACTCAACATTGACAAGGCCTTCAAGTCCATCTTCTAAAACAATCTTTCATTAGATAATTAGATCCTTCTGTACAATTCTGCCTAGCTTTCTGCACATCAGAAACACCAGAAGAACCTCTTATAAATATAGATTGCTGAGCCACCTCTGACTTACTGAATTAAAAATACCCAAGGGTGAAAGTGGAGCTGGGCCGGGAGGGGGCTTCCTAAGCATCTATGCAGGCAAATCTGAAGAGCAGCTGGGGTTACAAACTATTTCTTTACTGCATTCAGTGAGAATTCACTGCTTCCCAACAGTTTTGGGGTTTTTTTTTAATAAGAATGTAAGAAAGTTCTTCCCTCAGGCAAGTAAGAGTTACCTGCCTCTCAGCCCTGGGGCAGTTTGACAGTATATCAGAGAGCCTTGTCAAAACTCACAGAGGTTTGTTACAGAAATCAGTCTCTGCTTCTTCCACTTCCTGCCATATGTTTCATTCCTCGCTGGCTCCATCCTGAGAAATTTTTCCATCTCTATGTCCATGTGGAAGCTAAAGATACCTATTCAGGTGTTACAGCTGTCACCAACCACATCCTGGTGATGGATGAAATAGATTTTGCTTCAGGAACTATGAAAAAAGTCGGTGCACAGAAACGACACATTATGAAATGACAAAGTACAACATCTGGCTCAAAAGTGAGTCATACAGGTGTCATTTACAAGACAAACAGGAAGCTTCTTTGTTAAACAGCAAAGCTAAATTTCCAGGCTATTTTAGACTTTCTCTACGCAGGCCTGTTAATCAATTCAGTCAAAATTACATTTCAACGTATTTGACCAGATGTTTGACTGAATTAGGTCAAATGACTGGTTATTATAATATAACAAAGAGCTATCACATAAGTGCCAACAGAAATTTGATAGTTATAGGTAAAAAAATACATCATTATAACGCCAAGTCAAAAACTATACAGCACTTTATACCTTTCAAAGTACTTGGTCACGAATAATCTCTTGGAAATTTAAAGAAATCCTTTTGTCAGGAGATAATAAACCCATGTAAATAGATGAAGAAACAGAGACTTGTCAAAGAACTTACCCAAATTTCCTCAGTTAGGACCCAAGCCTGCACAGATCCCAGATTCCCCAAATCTAAGTTAATGTTCAATTTCTGAGGACCTTCAGCTTTTTACATTACAAGAGGAAGATTAAAAATAAATAAGATAGATAGATAAATAGATAACAAGCATAAACCTAACCATAATTCCAGGAAGCACATAACTGAACAGAAAAAAATGCAGTAAAAAGAAAAATGAGAAACATCTATCTCTGACTGCCAAGAGGACAAGTCAGTTTTCAAACTGAGCCCTAAGGTACTTCCGGTGACATCCATATCTGCAACTGATTCCCAGGCACATTAGGAACCAGCTGTCGAAGGCACATGTACAGAGCAGAGAACAGAAGATGCCATCATATTATGGTCGTGCAAAACTTTTTGCAGTTACGCAGAAGAGAAGAGACCCACTTCCCTGCCAGGTAAATACTGACTGTGGAATATTGGGGCACAGGAATTTGGGGAGGAAGAACCTGTGAAGTGCCGCTGAACTTGTTGAACTTCAGCCATGACAATGCTTTCTGATGATCAACCTTGATAAGGTGTAGAACTGACATACACAACAGCAAACAAAAACCTTTGAGAATATAGGACATAATGTGTTATTTGATTTTTCATATTTGGTTCAGCGTGCAAAGTTAAGTCATAGTAAAATGAGGAAGAATGCCTCTCAAATATCAAGATCTCAAAGCCCTAAATAAGGTGTGTCCGACCTGTGGCCTCTGGGCCACATTACCCCAGGATAGCGGTGAATGAATGAAGCCCAACACAAAATCATAAATTTACTTAAAGCATTATGAGATTTGTTTGTGATTACTTGTCACAGTGTTTTTAATGTGTGGCCCAAGACAACTCTTCTTCTTCCAATGTGGCACAGAGACACCAAAAGCTTGGACACCCCTTCAGGATAAATGATTAAACCCTTGGATCATTAGTCTGAGACAAGAAGTTGACAGTGAAAATAGCAGGGCCCTCTCCATTCAACCATATGGGGATGAACTTAAATGTGGAATAATTCCTTGCTACCTAGGATGGTTTATTAGAACTCTGCTATGAAATTGTTAGTAGATTGAAATTTTCTTATGAGTATGATTTAATTTCTTTTTGCCTTCCAAATCTTATTTTCAGTGTTGATTTTTGGGATGGAGGAACTAACTCAAAATGTTATCTATCCCTATACTAATTTTTTAATGAGATGTATATTTGTTTTACAAAAAGAAATATAATTGTGTGTATATGTGTGTATATATATTCCAACTTGAGAAAAAGCCAATATAATAAAATTCAAAATAATAAAATAGATAGGAGGGATTATTTGCTTTCATTAATTTAATACACATTTATTAGGTACTTATCTTGTGTCAGACATTATCTGAGATATAAAGATGCAAAGATGAGAAATACAGAACCCTACTCTCAAGGAATTTATTATAGGAGAAGCAATTCAATGCTAAGAAGGGGAAAAAGGGTATTCAGGGTATGGTAGAGACACAAGCCAGTAATCAAAACTCTGATTGGTAAGCAGTTTTATATTCTTCACTAAGGAATATAGAGTTTTTATTGTAGGCAAGGAGAGCCATTGAAAAGTTTTAAACAGTGAATAGTTTTCAGAATTATGTTTTGTAAATAGCAGTACTACAAAAACAGGATATAGGATAGCTTGAAAGGATCAAGCAAAAGATGAGATAACCAAATAGAAGACTGTGCCAGAGTTCACATAAAAAATGTTATGGGCTTGTAGCAGAATCATAACAGGGAAGATGGAAGTTAAGTGGGGGTAGCTAGAGAGCAGGAAATGAATGCCAAAAGGTACCCTACTGAGTATTTTTTCCAAGAACCAGAGTGTAGGGGAGATAAGATCATTAACAATGGGAATTTCCTGACTCAGGAAAGGGGAACTTCTTCCACAGGGTACAAGGAGATGTCAACAAAAAGAAGAAAAGGAAAATGGGCGGAGGACTAAGATAGATATTTCTCCAAAGAAGATATGCAAATGACCAACATAGATATGAAAAGATGCACATCGCTAATCATCATAGAAATGCAAATTAAGCCCAGAGTGAGATCATCTCATACCCATTAGGAATTCTGCTATAAAAAAAAGAAAGAAAGAAAATAACAAGTGTTGACAAGGATACGGAGAAATCGGAACACTTGTGCACAATTGGTGGGATTATAAAGTGGTACAAACTACTATGGAAAACAGCATAGGGGTTCCTCAGAAAATTAAAAATGGAACTACTATATGATCTAGCAACCCTACTTCTGGGTATAAATCCAAAAGAACTGAAAGTAGTTTCAAAGAGACATTTGTACGTCCATGTTCACAGCAGTACTATCCACAATAGCTAAGATGTGGAACCAACCCAAAAGTCCAACACAGACGAATGGATGAACAAAATGTGGTCTATCACACGGTAGCAGATTATTCAGCCTTAAAAAGGAAGGAAACCTTGCCATATACTATGACATGGATGAACCTTGAGAACATTATGCTAAGTAAAATAAGCCAGTCACAGAAAGATACTTCCAATCCTGTGAGGTAACTGGAGTAGTCAAATTCATAGAGGCAGAGAGTAGAATGGTGGTTGCTAGGCAGGTTGGGGGACAGGGAAGGGGAGTTGTGGTTTCTGTGTACAGAGTTTCAGATTTGCAAGATGAAAAAATTCTAGCGATCAGTTAACACTACTGAACTGTATACTTCAAAAACAGTTAAGATACTTAAAAAAAATAAGAAGGAGGAGGAAGAGGGTAGGTAGGAGGGGAGAAGAAGAGAACAAGAGATCAAATCAAATGTGCTTACTTCCCCCTTACCTCCTCAGGGTTAAGCTTTATGTGGGCTGTGTAGTAGAAATACTGAGGTTGGTTGAGGAGAGCAGTTTTCCAGAGCAGAAAATTTCTCCTAGACAAGCTATCAGCCTCTCAGAGAAGCCCCACAATCACACTGGGCTTTGCCTAACCAACATGGCACCTGAGCAACAGAGGAGACGCAACTAGACAAGGTGCCTGACCAGAACAGACAGGCCTAGGGGAACACCTTGTTCCCCAGGAGCAGTGTGTCTGTGGTGGTCACAGAAACTGTTCAGGCTGTCAAGCTCATGAGAAGTTCACCAAGATCATGGGCAAGGAGACTGTAGCAGAGCCACAGCTAAGCCAGGGAATGCAGCCAGACCCCAGAAGGTTTTTCTCACTGCAACTAAGGTGGGGGCCAATCAGCCAAGAAAGGCATTGCACCATAGTTACCGGGGCCAAGGGCACTGCAGCAGCTCCTTAAGCAAGAATCCAGAGTGCAGCGCAAGGACAGACATTTCTCCCTCATTGACAAGAGAATAATGAGCATTGCCTCTCACCAGATACCATCTTGAGAAGAAAGGGAAGGGAAGAAAGACACTTGAGAAGGCAAAGAGAGGGGCAAATCCAGATTTTGTAGTGCCTGAAGCTTATACAATTTGAGGACTAATCTGCAGGAAAAAGAACACAAAATTATAAATAGAAAATTGCTAGGGCTTTTTCCAGAATCTTGTAAGGGTCCCAGGCAAGTGAGGGGGCCTTGAAGCATAAGCTTCCCTCAATTCAACTCTGGGATGAGACCCTGAATATCTGAGTAACTGCCAAAAACAGTCTGTTTTGAAACAGCAGAAATGAAAGTATGTGCCACTGGCATGGGCAGTGTGCTCTGCCATCAGCTGGGAATAGGGTCTGCAGAATACAGTGAAAATATAAGGCCTGATGTGCAAATTTCTACCAGCTGCCACATTTTCTATGTTCAGAAGTTCAAAAGTCACTTTGTAAAATACTCAAAAAAGGATAAGCTGCTGGAAGTCAGATTTGAGATTTATTGCTATTGGAATTTAACCCCATGCACACTGATAACAAGGAGGGATATAATCCCCTTGAAATTAATAAATGTGAGTCTGATAAGATTGTAACAGAACCCCTGGGTTCTATTGCTCTGTGTTCTACTGCCTGCTGCCGATAAGAACTGTGACTCCCGATGCCAGAGTCTTATGAAAAGGAAAGGAACCATTTATTCAAAAGTTGTACAGGTTTAGAACAATGGCAGAATTCTGCCATTAAATCTTACTCCCTTTAGAAACAAAAAAACACCCCACAAGCACACAGTCCTGCCACTACCCATCCCCCCACCCTCACTGCCAACCGCTTGCCAAACCAGGCCAGTCAGAGGTACCATGTCTCAGGAATAGAAATATAGAAGTCTGTAGTTTAGCTGGACAGATTCCTGTCTGTATTCCAGCTTCTTCCAGTCACCCGTGCTCGGCTAGCTAGGCTCCTGCTTCTTTAATCTAAAACTGAATCCTCACGGTGGGCCAGGGAATCCTTCTGCATCCTTTCAAACAGCATGGCCAAGACTCTGCACAGCTGCTGCAAGGCTAAGAGGTTTCCCTTTCCCAGCGGCATGGTCAAAGAGAGCGAGAGCCTCCCATGGCTCTCCTACTCTCCTTCACCCATGGTCCAGAGCTCAAGCATGGCTGAGAGACAGAGTGTGCGTAAGAGCAAGAGAGCGCTCCCTCTGCTCCCAAACCACAGGGTTAAGCCCCCACATGGCTGCCACACATGGGTTTAAATACCAGCATGGATCTCCCTCTGTTACCCCATTTCCAACTCCTCCCATACTGGGTTACATCTCCCAGTAGTCTGGTTCCTTCTGCCTTTTACAGCTACCATTGTTTGTCCAGGCAAGTGTGGCTTCCTGATGTAGAGCTAACAGCCTTCCTGCTCTCACATGGGTGCAGGAAGCCCCTCCAGCTACACTGCATCATGGGATTGCATCACAGGTTAGAATCATGCCCATCTCCCTGGCTCCAAGCAGGCACAGCCACTTAACATTATTAAAACATCGGCCAAGTTCTTCAGATATGCAAAGTAACTCTCAGTGGCCCTGCTCCACTTCCCTCATCCCCCAAGCAATAGCTGTGGGGGTTTTCTCCATTTGGGGGCACCTCTAGCTAATACCCCATTACAAGATCACCAGATATCTACTTACCATGAATATCTTTCACTTTTCCTGGCATTGTGGTATAGACATACTGAGATAACAGCTACTCTAACGACAGAGGGTTCTCAGAGGGTATGTGAGGTCCTCCCTTTTCCAACTACAAAGCTGTGCATGGCTGGATTTTTAAAAATATACACTTCAACCAAAACAACATTTCACAACAGATTGAATGCAGGAGCAAACATGTGAATCCAGCTGTCTTCTATTCAGCCCAGAAAAGATGGATATTTGCAAAAATGTGAAACAATGCCACTCCATTCTAATATTCTTTATTTTTAAAAAATTAAATTTATATATGAATGTATAATATATAACATAAATTTTATTACTTATATTAACAAGCATAAAGTCATCACATTGTTTTAAATAAATTAATAAATTTATTTTTAAATTAATAAATGTGTTCAAATTTTTCCCATTATTAATATAGCAAATATTAATATAATGCACATAAACCGAAGCTCTTTGGGATCCTCAACAATTGTTAAGAGTGTAAAGGGACCCTGAAATCTACTGGTCTGTGAGAACTAAGGTGTGTGTTGTGTAGTAAGCTTTATTCCAAAGAAATCAAGAATGAAATATTGTTCTACTTTTACAGCATAGGGGAACCCATAGAAATTAAGGAACACATAAATAAAATAGATATTTTATTAACAGGGTCTTCAGGCCTCAACTTCAACATTACTCTCTTAGAGAAGGGGTCTCTCCTAGTAGGATAGTCCCTCCTCTCTCTCTCGCTCTCTCTTTTTCTGTGAGTGTGAGCCCATCCTTGTCCTATTTCCTTCAGAACACTTTATAAAAATCTCTAATGACCTAATTTCTTTGTTTGCTCTTCTATGTGTTTATTTCCTGTAGTCCCCACTCTTTTCTTGTGTGTGACCTGCCTCTCCCTTGGAATATCATTTTCTTGGCAGACCTTGGATGTCTTCCTCAATGCTCTGTCCCCTGCAGCTACGTAAAGTCTGAAACATAGTAGGAATTTAATTAATATTTGTTTACTTACTGAACAAACAGACTACATCTATTAAATACTTGCTTCCAGAGCTATAAAATGAAAAGAACCGAGGAATCTAGAGAACATTTTTTAAAATGTGATTCTTGCCTTTCTTTTCTGAAATAGTAAATGTTTCCTAAATATTAAAGGAGCTGCTGTTCTTACCGTCTTTCTTGTGAAGCAACGTCTTGTCAATAAAGTCTACTTGGCCCTCCAACAAGGAATGTTTTCCGTTGGCGGAAGATGACACCCACTTGCATACCCCAGGGAAACCTGCTAGAACGCATCGAACTTTGACAAAGCGTTGTTACATATTTATCTCTGACCATATTTACTGATGCTTTTTGTCTAATTTTATTCTAATAGCAGTAGCTCAGATTGGACCAGCATATCAAAAAGTTCCACACCTAAACACATATGCCCACACGCACAGAGAACTGAACTCAGGCGGTAATAAACATATCTTTCTAACAAAAGAACAAATTTGTGCCAGAGAAAGGCCTTCAAGTGTTTTTGCCCAGGCAGAGGACATTTATCATATCACAAAAACACGTATCGCTGTGTATGCAACCAGTATTCCGTTAATCAGAGGCCCTAACCTTGCCTGCAGTTAGCTTATAGACAGTGCTGTTCAGGTCATTACATTACATTTAGGCCTGGATCTTCATGGATCGGAACAGGGCAGCTGCCTCGAAGGGGTACCATAGTTAAAGCCCATGGAATAGGCCTGTATCTGCCCCGCTACGGGTGTGACCTTGCTTAAATCACTAAACCGTGTGCCCTGGTGTTTGTATTTATAAAACATACTTAATAATACCCGTCCCAGGAACTCACCCTATAAGGATGTTGTAAAGATAGAGGAGATTGGTGACGGCAAAGCTCTTTATTTGAAAGGTACTGTTTAAATCACAGGTACTATTATTAGGGCTCTCCGCAGTTTCTCAGCTAATGGACTGTGCAGCAGATGGGGCTTAGAAGATGTTTGATGTCATTGATATTTCCCTTGAAGTATTTTTCCTCTTTCCATTTCTATTTCTTATTTATTAAAATTCTAGCTCTGATCTACATAACACGGAAGAAAAAACACAGAAAGCTCTGCATTTGGGCTGAGTTTGCGAAGGTCACCTGCCCCAGACAGTTTGAAAGGCATCACTCCTGTGCGCTTGTCAGTGCAGAGTGGGTCTTAGCTGCAGGGACAGTGACACAGTTGGGTTCAGCAGTTACAAATGTGCAAGGATTCAATGTAAGCAAGCAGATGGATTGTGAATTCTTCTTCTTTCTTTTAAAACACCCTTTTTTTGGTGTGTGGCATCTGAGAAATAAAAATTGGTGGAAAAAATGTTAAGCCCCTACCTATACTAAAAATGCTCGTCTAGGAGATCTAACACAAACACTGGAGGAGAGTATAAACTAACAGCAGCACTCGGTACTGACCAGAGATACACCAGTCATTTACAATTTACAAAGGAGAGCAATCAGGAAGACTCAATAGTAGGGGCACTGCTTACCCAGAGAGAGAACAGGGAGGGGTGGAGGGTCAGATCTGGCAGGGGGAGATGAGACAATAGGAATAAAAGAGGTTGCAGAAAACAGCCTGATTCATAGACTTAAAATCATCACTGTCTCCTGCCCAGCAGCCTCCACCCTCAGCTTGCTTTCTATTTAAAATCACCTCTGGCCAAACCAATCTATTTTTAGTGTTTGTTTTAGTCTTCCTTTAAATACAAGTTATTTCAACAGTTAACTCACTGCTGTGATGCAACTTCAGACTGAAAAACATATCTAAGATTTGGGGCGGAGATGTCTGGTAAGACACTTTATTTGAGCCCGATGTGGTTTAACCCTGTTGCCTAAAGGCTGCTGCTGCTGCTGCTGCTTCTGAAGCAACTCTCCAATGAGCAGGCTGCTGCTGGGCAGAATAAAACAAAAAGGATCAGGTTGTGCCTGTTTATTGCTGTTCGGTGTTGTTCCCAAATAAATGGATGCTAATTGAGAGGGAGTGTGGCTTCAGATTTTATGACACCCTGGGTGTATGTTAAGAAATCTCAGGAGGGCTGCTTTAAATTAAAGCTAATGTTAAACTCTGCTTAATTAGCATTGCCATAGCAAATTTCACTTTTCCCTATTAGGAGGAGAATGTGCTATGTTACAGTTCTCCTATTGCAAAATACTAAACTAGACAATGGAGGTAAAGAACTGACTCGGGAACTGAATGACTTGCTGGCAAGGGAGAACCAGACAGGATGGCATTTTACTGATTAAGATGAGTGGTGTACTCTTCAGATGGGAGGAACATGGAGTGGGACAGTGGAAAGAAATCCTCAGAATGAAACCATTATTTTGAAAACTTTTATGTATCAGATGGGGTTGGGGACCTATAAGCAATTCCCAATAAAAAATGAATCAGTCCCTCCTGAGCAGTCTGTGGTAAAAAAGCGTTAAAGATGCTGAGAACTCAAACTCCTGACTTCCATGTAAATCATGAATGCCTGAGGGGGGTATATTAGAAACAACAAAGGTGGAAAGAGCCTTTACTCTAGCCAAAAATCAGCTTTTCCTTTGCCTTTTCTTAATCTCATCTCTGACACTTGCTTTTGCTTTAGTCCCATTTACACATAAGCCGTGCAGCCTTCATGCATCAGTTTCAGCTCTTTCCTTAAGTGCCAAGTAGGAGTGCCACACCGGCCTGCCAGTTCCCCAGTCTGTGGGTGATGTCATCTGCAGCAGATGTGGAAGTACAAAGCTGGTTGTTTCGGGACTGGCCACCAGACACTAAGCCCTGGTCATTGCATCAGGTACAACCAGGCCAGAGGGGTTTTCACAGATTGACAGAGCAAGAAGTTGCCCAGAAAGAGAAATCCACACTTGAAGTTATACGTAAACATGGTTTACTAAGTGATATGTCCTGCTCCCAGTCTCAGGAGGAAACTTCTGAGGATGACCACCACTCAGTCCACCAGAGAGGCCTATTGTCATCCGAGAATAAGAAGATGATTATTCAGCCCTCTGATACAAGTCAAAACACATCTCCTGCTCACAAGGAGCCAGCATAAAACAGGGACTGAGCTGGGAAAACAGGTGTGTTTGCACTTGGAGGAAGCGGCTAGGGAGATGAAAATGACTTAGCAGCTGGTGAAAAAGAAGATTGAAGTTGTGCCAGGCAAAGGGTGTTTTTCCCCTAATTATGCAAAAGCCTTAATTTCATTGATCATGTTGTTCTCTTCTTTCTCTGTTTAAATAATATGAAGTCTGTGCAAACTCTTTTGGGAAGTCAAAAACATGGCCAAGGATGCTTATTAAGGGAACGAGGGTCAAGAAACGCTCTTTAGTGGATAACCTTGCTGTTTTCACAGGGGTTATGAACCATCATAAGCTTAATTAGAAAGAAGTAAAAGGTATAGTAAAATGAGATGTAGGCAGCAGCGCTGACAAAAATGGTATGGGAATAGTGACCTCAGAAAACAAAATCCAGAAAACCTCCTTTTTTTAATTTGCATTGTTATTTCATTGTTGGCATTCATTCATTCCTTCACTCATTTGCATGCATTTTGTGCCAGGCACTGAGCTACACTTTTAGAATACAAAGATGAAACATGTGTTTTCTGCTTCCTGCAATGGTTCACAATACAGGGCTTAAAAAAGCATTTCACTCTAATTCTGCTGGGGTGGTTGCTGGGGCAGCTACTTAGATAGAACTTTATTCTACTTAAGAATGTTAGTCTGCCCCTTCATGTAGGTGCAAATTCCACTTTTTTAGTTGAATTCTTCAGACGATTTGTGAAAAACTTAGCAAATGATCTGAACTGAGGGCAAGGACCTCACTAGGCCATACATGACCATGCGACTCAGAAGGACCACCTTTCCTCCAAGACTTGCTCTGTGATCCTACATGAACATGTAACCCAGATGTGATGATCTTTTCCAGACCCAAATAAAGTAAAAGACCAAAAACAATGAGATAAACAGCATCCTCATATTTCACACAGAAAGGCACTGCTTGAAAATGCGTTAGCCACACCACTGCCCTTTGCCTCTGCTCTCCCCACTCAAGGAAGCAACACGTGCCAAGCGACCAAGAAGTTGAGGCAACCTTCTGACTCTACAGCTCATGGTTGTGAACCAACATTACACATCTCTCTCCACCATCAGAAACTGTATCCGCAGTCCTAGTAGCTGGAAACAGCAGTCACAGCATGAGGTTCCATGTCTCTGTTTGACTTACAAAGTGTCAATCATTGTGTGGTCTCAGATACATTGACTCGCTCACTGTTTGGTAACATTGCAATGACAATGTGTTTTAAATATATGCTGGAAGGACAATTTAAACACTTGACAGAAGTGAGAGTCGAGACAGACCATATTTTCCTTTCTGAATCTAGTATGCAAGAGAATCTGCACATACTGCCAGTGTTTTATTGTCATTTACATAGTCTTCAAATGTGAAAGTGCTGGCTAAGCAGGCTTTTGCTAGTCGGTTTTACCTTGCGAGCCTGATAGAAGGGGGAAAATTACCAGATGAAGAGAACAAAGGGGTCAGGAGCCCAAGGCACCACCCCCCAGATTTCTTATTTATGTTGTGGCTCTCTAGAGGCGGCACCTCTTTTCCATAA
Source organism: Carollia perspicillata (assembly GCA_004027735.1). Lineage (NCBI taxonomy): Eukaryota > Metazoa > Chordata > Mammalia > Chiroptera > Phyllostomidae > Carollia > Carollia perspicillata. Next base: position 25,812 of record PVKM010007381.1, on the reverse strand, counting down.
ACCCACACTTACCCCCAGGCAACTGTCCTGGAACTTACACGCTTAAAATGATTCATGCAACACTCTAAAAATGGCCCTCCACTTTGAGTAGGGGAAAGAATCTAAGGAGAATACAGGAAAGAAAAGATAATAAAACTCAGTGTGGCAGGACAATTCATTAAGATACTAAATCATGCTTTGTTCTGAAATTACTTTTCCTTCTTCAGCCCTTTCCAGAAAAACAGCCATGCCTTTCAGACTCCTTTGCTCTAGGAGTCCAAATATATTCTTCCTGACTTAGTCTTCCAAATATCGTGAGCTCCTTGAAGGTATTATGTTATGAGGATGAGGAGAAAGAAGTTGGCCTGATAGAGGGAGAAGGTTTCCCCTTCCCTGAGAAGAGAGTGAGGAGCGTGCGACCTGCACCTTCCCCTCTCCCCCCCCCCCACGTGGAGCTTCAGCAGAGATGTCCGCGGTCAGGTGGTCACAGAAGGAGCAGGGCCTGCTGCTTCAAGGGGACCGCACTTGCTCAGAGAGCCTATTAGTGGTGACCACACTGGATCATACTTGGCTCTTCCCCATGCTCTGGGCAAAATTTAACTCTCTGGGAGGAAGGAAAGGGAGCAGAATAGTGACAAAGTTTGGATTTCCTACCACTTTGGTAACTTACACAAAATAAAGTAGCATAACAATTCTTGATCACACAAATTTATGACTCCAAATTCAACAGTTTCAAATACAAACAAAGTAGAATAACCACATTTGTTAGCAGTTCATGCTACTAGGTGTCTTTTTCTCCCGAGGAATGTGTGGCTGCTGTTACTTCTTCTCTGGCTATACTTTGCAGAGGAGTGCTGACTCCTCCTAGGGCCATGAACCAGAGTCAGTTATTTGCATCTTGATTTTATTCCACAATTTTAAAGTGAATACCAGTTTGTGATTGCCGATAACTTAGTTTTATCTTACTGATTAGATCACAGTTCCGTGGATGCTGGGTGGTGACTCTTGGGTTACAAATGAAGGACTTTGCTACTCGTGGCACAGCAAGCAGCATGTGCAGCTTTTTTCCGTCTGTTCTTCCTTGTCTTCAAGCCCTACAGCGGCAACACAGATGGGCCCATATGGATGCCTACACATGCAGTGGCTCGCACTTCAGGAAAGGAAACTTGAACTCAGGGAACTTGAATCTTTTAGACTGGACAGCAAGCATGCCTATCTTTTGCCCTGGAGGGAAACTATCTCTATTTTCAAAAACTGCTTGCTATACTAATCTCCTTGAAAAGACATTCCAGGGCAAAGGACAGTTTATGTCTCTGCTCCCAAGACTTACAGAAATGTGAGGAACACGTGGAAAATTATCTCCCAGCAGTGCTACGTTTTCGGTAGCCCTTACAAAGACCGAAGAAACATGACCTCATCCCTCAGAGAATCCAGTGAAAGATCAGTCAGAAGGGGTGGGGGCTGTAGGCCGAGAAATCCACGTTTCAGTGCTTCTCTTGCTGTGATTACAAAACAGGAATGAATCTTCCCACTCATGGCATATTTTGAGTAAAAAAGGAAAAAAGAACAGTCTGACAAATGCTTTGAGTTCCGTGATGGACACTCTAAAATAGAAGATATCGAATAAAAAACATACTGAGTTCTAATCACACCTTTATTCTCTGATATCTTTGGAGGAAGTGTGATAAACATACAGATATTTAGTCTGCTTAAGTGGAGACGCTGATTTTTTAATGGTAAATATAAGTTTAAGGCATTAGTTTCATCCATTTATAAAGCTGACTAGATATGTTTAAATACTCTGTTCTTATTGAAATCACTGTTTAGATTTCTTAAGAAATCACACAGGTCTGCTGTCTCTCGATCACATCACTTTCCAGCTGGAAAAGAGCACCCAGGTGCGATCCCTGAGTCCTCCTTACAATGTGTCTTCCCCACCCGCCTCATCGTCTCACACACACTTGGCAGAACTGCCTCCCTATCTGTCTCCCAGCTAAGACTGGGCAGCTGATCTCTTCATCCTCCCAGTCTTAACTCCCTCTCTGCTTCCTAGTGGCACACAGAAAGTTTGTCACTTTTGACTTCAAGTTTTGACTTTATGTCAAAACTAGACTTTATACTTACAAATACAAGAATCATTAGATGATGCAGGCTATATTTAAAAGTTTACCTAAATTCAAATATAGAATCTCCAGTATTCTATGGTTAATTTACAGCAATTGAGTTAAAAGATGTCCTCAGTTTTCCTGAAGACAACATGAATGTATCACATGTGCTCTATAACCTTACAAGAGAATGCCTACCCATACACACCACACCTGGTTAATCAGACCATCGGGGACAGAGTCCAGAAACACACAGGCACTAAAAGTTGAGAACCACTCCTTTAATGTAATTACTAATAGAACTTCAATAATTATGTTTATCTCCTAAGCTTTAGAATACAAGACAGAAGCAAAGGCCATTCCTTGAAAGGCAGAAAAGGCAAGAAACAAAAAAAATATTTTTTAATTCAGTAGAATTATTTCTATCAACCAATGAATGCACAAATAAGTGGAACAACAAATTGGTGTATCTCTCTCTTTCTCTCTCTAAAAATCAATCACAAAATAGAATGATTTCTAAAGACCAGATGATTTCCAAAGAGCAGACTTAATTACATACAGAAATAGTGTGATTTCCTTTATTAAAAGGCAAGGAATATGAAAGGATTAAATAGACAACAATAAGAAAATAGTTAACTAAAGTATAGTACATCTACTCAATGGAATATTCTGCAGTTGTTATAAATGATCATTATGAAAACTATTAAACAATATAAAAATACCTATAAGAAACTGAACAATCATATAGAGAAAAGGTCAGATTATGGGTGAGTCCACTCCCTCCACTTAGAAAAATACATTTCATGTTGTATTTCCCTAAAATTTAAAATAAAAATTAGATTGCAATAGAAGTGGGACTCTAAATACAGCCTCTGACAAATCTACCAAGTAGATTCATACTAATTTAGGAAGTATTGTGAAACAAGAAAATAGGTGAAATTTTTTCACTCTAACACAAGATCTTTTATTTCTCATCATTTTCCCACTAGTATCCAACCACTTATATCATTAAGACTTCTTAGACTAAAATTGCAAATACTCCTCTTCCCTCTCAAAAATGAACTCAACTGCCTGTATTTTTCACTATCTCAAGGGGTAATACAAAGATCCACCCTCCAGAAAGTACCTACAGTTCCCCTCTCTAGAAATCCACGGGTCATCTGGGCTAACTTAGAATTCACAATAAATTTTGCACTGCAGTACAAAAGCCACTGATTGACCTGTCAAAATTAGACATATTTGGGAGGGGTTTTTTGTTGTTGTTGTTGGAGTTGCTATTCTTAGAAAGAATTCTTTCCTTCTACTTACAAGTTGAAAATGATATTGAGAATCTCAAGAGTAAATACCCTTCTTAAACCATCTCCTTATTTTATAAGCAGTAAAATAATATAAATAAAATCTGTGTCGGGGATGCCATGCAAGGTCTTTCAGGAGGTACACTGTGCAAGGGTTCAGGCAAGCGATGGAGTGGTAGCCAACACCCAGCCAGAATTCTGCTCACTGGATCTGTGCTTCGTTGATGTAACACCTGGAGGGGAGGGTACCTTTCTCTGTTGGGAGAAGAAATCTGCTGTATGTTTGTTTATTTTTAAAGCTCCTTGATTCCATGATGTTTACCCCATCAAAAAGGCCCGTGCAGGAAAAACTTCAGTATAACAGAAAACCCGTGAATACAGAATACAGAATAGTTCCCTTTGTTAGTCTTCATATTTTTCTTGCTCTTTTAACTATATTGGGACATAAGGAGCTGAATCAGATGCTGCCAAGACTACTCCTAGAGCTCAATTTCTTCAGGGCACAAGGATCCCTGAACATAGTCTGACTTGTGCATATACCCCTGACTATAAGGGCAAAAATCCTCATATCTAGCCTCTGTCCCATCCAAGCACAATTCCAGGGAAGTTCAATAATAATGATGCTGGTGGCCCTGAAAATGGCATAACTCCTTCATGATGTGGAGTAGATACAAGATGGCACTATGTACCTACCATAAATCCTCTATTTATGAACTTTCAACTTCACAGCTAATGTATCCAAATGCCTAACACAATACCTAGTACAGTTGTTTATCTAATAAATCATCATATTACTATTATTGTTTCTCATCTAAACTCTGAGTGAAGAGGAAATCAGTCAAGCATTAAATTGTAGGTGGGCAGATCCCAAAGAAATACATTGAGTAAGTTTCAGAGTAATTATAAAACTGTATTTTCCACTTAGCTAACTGTTACCCAAATTAATGAAAGTTCATATCATGTGTAGTTTTGAAACCATAACATGTGACAGTCATGTGCCCATACAGCTGTCCTAAACCACCACAAAAACTGTTTCTATCACCAAATCCATCTTACAACTCTTACTCATTTTTAGTCACTGGTATTTTTTACAGAGTTGCTCATTTTCAGCACTTTCTAATCCAACATTTTTCCCAGTTTCTTTTTTTTGTGAAAATGCTTTTCATTTTTTAATCAAGTGCATTTTACTACTTATGCTATTTACAGTTGTCCCATTTTATCCCCTTTGATCCCCTCCACCTCCAGCAGTCCCACCCCCTTAGTTCATGACCTTGATTCATACAAATAAGTTCTTTGGCTTCCCCATTTCCTGTACTATTCTTAACCTCTCCCTGTCTGTTTCGTACCTACCATTTATGCCTCTTATTCCCTGTACCTCTCCCATCATTCTCCCTCCTTCTCCTCCCCGCTGATAGTCCTCCATGTAATTTCTATTTCTATGATTCTGCTCCTTTCTTTCTAGTTGTTAGCTTTTTTTTTTTTAGGTTCAGTCATTGATAGCCATGAATTTGTTGTCATTTTTCTGTTCAGAGTTTTGATCTTCTTTTTCTTATAAGTCCCTTTAACATTTCATATAATGAGGGCTTGGTGATGATGAACTCCTTTAGCTTTACCTTGTCTGGGAAACACTTTATCTGCCCTTCCATTCTAAATAATAATAGCTTTACTGCATAGAATAATTTTGGATGTAGGTCCTTGCTTTTCATCACTTGCAATACTTCTTGCCAGTCCATTCTTGCCTGCAGGATTTGTATTGAGAAATCAGCTGACAGTCCTATAGCACAGGTGGCAAACACAAGGCCCATGGGCCGAATCTGACCCTCTACCTTGTTTTATCCGGCCTGGTACCTTGCTTCTACCCAGCGACAGTGCCCAGCTCCCTGCCTCTAGTTAAGCAGTAGTTAAATTTATGCAGTCCTAAATTACATTTGGCCATTTGAAGGCAAATGCAAGGCTAATGTGGCCCCGGTGAAAAATGAGTTTGACACCCCTGTCTTGTGGGAACTCCTGTGTAGGTAACTCTCTTCTTTTCTCTTGCTGCTTTTAACATTTTCTCTTTTTGTTTAATCTTTGGCATTTTAATTATGTATGATGTGTGTTGGTGTGGCCCTCTTTGGCTACTTGTTTGGGACTCTGAGCTTCCTGGGCTTCCTAGAAGTCTATTTCCTTTGCCAAATTGGGAAAGTTTTCTTTTTTCAAGTAAGTTTTTAATTTTTTGGCTCTTCCTCTTCTCCTTTGGCACCCCTATGATTTGGATATTGGTACATTTAATGTTGTCCCAGAGGTTTTTAAGCCTCTCTTTTTTTTTTTTGAATTCTTGTAATCCAACAATTTTAAACCCAATAAAAAACTACAATTTTCATTTATATTATTCAATATTTAGTGTCCAATTGTGGAGTTGTTATCAAAAAAATTTTCCCATGAGCTCAGCCCTGGTGAACCAAGCAGTCTTGGATACATCAAATTATAGAGAAGAGGCAGTCCCAGGATTAACCTTTGAAAACAGTCAGTTTTATTCAATCCCATCAATAATTCAGAAATTCACAGCACCTCAGAAACCCATAATGCTAACTATTGAGTGTTAAGTCTGAAGGAAAGTCTGAATCAAAGTTTTTGAGGCTTCCAGTCTTTCCCAGTTCTACCTGGCTCTGTCTCCAATCCAGGCTCAAACACCATGCAGCTCACGGAATTCTCTCGGGTGTCTCCAGGCTTGAGCCAATCCGATCCTCCACCTAGACTTGTAGACTGCCAGGCCACAGTCAGGAGCTACAGAATTTACAGAGATTCTGGGAGTCAGACTGGCACTAGGCTCTTCCACAGGGAAAGAAGGAGCATATCATAGAATGGGAATTGTCAAAGACTCACCGGAAACAGAATGAAGGGAAGTGATGAAAAAGTAAGGGGAGCCAGAGCACAGCCCACTCGCAGGATGTGGCGCACAGCTGAACCTGTGCACCTAATAGGTTTCACTTGCAACACAGTTGCTGATTCTTAAAGAAATTATTGCCAGCCATCTACCATGTGTGGAGAATATCTTTATGAAAATAAAGAAACATGATCTAACCAGCCCTTCTGCCCTCTGGGCAGCACAGCGTGTGTGCCATACAACGACCCTGGGCCCTGGAAACAAAGAGTTCAAATCCTGATCTGCCGTTTACCATCTATGTCCAAATTACTTAGTCTCTCTGAGACTGCTTTGTCCTCCAAAAATATCCGATGTACAAGGTAGTTGTCAAAATGAAATGAGAAAGCCTAGCTCAGCACAGAATAGTCATCTAATGAAAGATAGCTTCCTGCCCCTTATCTTCATAAGAATTGGCACACTAGGTGTTAAGGTAATAAAAAGAATCTCCTTGCTTCCAAGATTAGCCTTTTGTGGATCTGTTCCACTTCAAGACAGTCTAATTAACACCCATTCTTCACCTTCACCCACATGTTCATCAGTTTCAAGAACAGTTAATAGGTAGCAGGAGGTCACAGAGCAGATCCGGGCTCCCAATTTTTAATACCAATTTCTACTTCTGAGTATCTGTCTGTGACAAACAATCCAAGTAAAATGAAAGCACAATACTTTATTTGTAGTTTAGACATATATATACAGATCTTCAAACCCATGTTCCCCATCATCCTTCTAGGTTCCAACACAATAAAAAGATATTTCTAGGAAGTATTTACTCCCAATTTATATAGCAGATATGCTATAGTACAGCTGCTTTTTTATGGAGTGTAAGTACTTGTTTTTTTTCTTCTACAGGTCTTTATTTTATAGGTCTTTAAAGAAATAAAATATTACAGACTCTGCAATGCTGTTTGCATATAACAATAAACGAGGGAAATTTTTTGAATACCAAGGCTTGGGACAAACCTCAGACCAATTAAATCAGAGTCTCTGCAGTGGTACCCAGACACTGGAGGGTTCTAAGGCTCCCCAGATGATTTTAATGAGCAGCCTGAGGGAAGTGGAGTGGAGGAGACACGACTGCTTCTCTCCTCCTTTGTTTATTGCATCTCAGAGCCCTGTTCCCCACTGATTAATCTCTGAGAGCTCACTCCAGCCAAGCCACCGCTTGGGATTTTAAAAGAGCCACATCATCTCTTGCCAGGAAGGAGCCTTGCGAGTTTGCACTGACTCTCCAGCCCCAGCCTAGAAGCATTTCCTATGATGCAGCTGTTCGTTTCAACACTCCAGATGACTTGGCCGGGTTCTGCATCCTACTGCACTGAGCTTCTCTCCTAGTCTTGTGATAAAAATGCCCCATCTCATGATTGTAATAGACTTTGTTCTGTCTGCTAGTTCTCCAGGTCTGGTTTTCTGGACAGAGTTAGAATCCCCTGGGGATCTTGTTGAAATGCAAATTCGCCAGATTCAGGTTGGGAAATGCAAAGGCAGGGCCCTGACATTCTGCATTTTTAATAATCTAATGGTGCTGATGCTATTGATCTGTCAACCACACTGAGGTAGCAAAGACATAGATGGTCTTTTTCATCTCTAAGTCTAGAGCAGAATTCAATTCTGTTGTTTCAAGTCCTTTTTCCTTCTGTGAGACATCCTTTTTTTAAAAATACTGAGTTTCTTTATTTTTGGAGTGAGGGGAAGGGAGGGAGAAGGAGAGGGACAGAAATATCAATGTGTGATTGCCTCTCACATACCACCCCACCACCACTGGGGACCTGGCCGGCAATCCAGGCATGTGCCCCAACTGGGAATTGAACCTGAGACCCTTTGGTTCACAGGCTTGGTCCACTGAGCCACACCAGCCAGGGCTGTGAGATATTCTTTGTCATTTCTAGTCTATTGATGTTGAATCTTTAGGTGGAAATGACTCCCATGGTTAAACCATTACTTCTCTGGAAAAACACAATCCACTTTTACATTCAGCTCACAGGAAGCACCATGGTGAAAAAGGTGAATTTCCTGTATAAATAAACTGATAACTACACCTGGGGCAGCGTATGCTGACTATCAAATGAAGGTATTGACCTGAAATGGCAAATATACAAAAACCACAAATATGTACCACTGTCTTCCCTCTGGAGCCTTTGGCAGATATCAACGACTATTCATAACATTTTTTCTCTTTGAGTTCACAGTTAGCCTTAGAATTCTTCCCAACACAGAGACCTACCTGATATCCAACACTGGCAGCTGTGACACGGACATAATGAGAGCTCAGAGTAGGAAACCATCAACTCCAAGTAGGAGCACTTCCCTAAGGGAATGTATTTATGTATTTTGATTCAGCCTGGCCAGACAATTTAATAGCATCTCTTTCTTTGTGACACCAACCTCTCTATAATAATAAGTGTTTAATGGTTTATGCAGTTTAGATAATATTAAATATTCATCTTATCAGTAGCTATGTAATTGTAATGTGTGTTTTATTAATATTTTTCATGAAGCCCTTGATTTTCACCTTCCTGGTGTAATTAATAATAACAAAACAACGACAACAATTTCAAATGGCACTCAGACATCGCATTGGTAGAAAATCCGTTTGTGACATTTATGACAGGCTCAGCTCCTGCTGCTGACTTGGAGAACAGGGTCTGCAATTTGCGGCCCCTCTTGCTCCACAATCTGTTTGCCACTGTCTAAAGAACACGGTCCCTTCCTGACTAAGCTGTCTGTTTCTTTGTCAATTAGCATCTCACTGTCTAAGTGAGTGGCTTAAATCAGACTTCGAAACCGTTTGAATTTTATGAACTAGTAATATTTTCAATAAACATTTGGGGGACAAATGTAAGGTTGTTCATCTTTAATTTGTTTAACAAAGATACAAAAATCAAATAACAACCATCCACTAACACTGTTGTTTTGTTTTTAAAAACCACATATTAAAACAACAAAAGTAGGAGGAAACTAATCTCTGAATTAAAAAAACAGTTCTTCAAAGTGAATCAGTTTAGCTTTAGAAGATAATATCAGTGCATTAACCTTCTCATTTCACATGGTCTGATTAAAACTTTATCATAGACAACAGTTCATACACTCTCCTTTGGGTACCACAGGCTTATGTAACTGAACCTTTTGACAGCAAGTTATGTTTTCCTCATCAACGACAAGGACGAGGGGCTCTCCTCAGGAAATGAATTGGCTTTTTTTGAATGAGGTTGAAAACCAGTATCTGCTAAATCATTCCTGCACATGGTCTGCTTTTTGTGCTCTGTGCAGTACACATCCAGCTGTTCCTGGAAGGACAGCTTCTATTTCCATTTGTTCCACCTTGGCTTCTTTCTTCCACCTGCTGGTCCACATTGACCCATCAAGGCCAGCCAGTGTTCATTTTCTCTTTTGTCTATTAAGGAAATGCCAAGCTATGGTCAAAAAAATTTTCTTTTTGCAGTTATTCCAGAAATAACTGGAATGTCTGATTTCCATCAAGTTGGCACATATTGCTTTCCACTGCATGGGCTGCATTTATGAACCCATTTATGAGCAGACCACATAGTGTAGTTACCTAGAAAAAGAACAAATTTTTGAGTCTTGGTCAGGATCCATTCCTGCCACCATTTTCAAGAAGTTGTGATAGCTTTGAAAAGATGGCAAAACTTTGCTTCTCCCATGTTTTAAAAGTGACTTCAATAACAGTAAAGATGAAATCAGATAAAAGACTTTTGGAGTTAGAGATGTATTAACTTTTGAAATCTTTATTAGTCGTCAGGCTGTGGAAGCAATGGCAGAATCCTTCCTCCGAGTCATGACAATGGATGAATCATAGAGAAGCAAATTCAATGTCGCAGACACCAGAGCTCAGGCAAGAGTGAAGTAAATTCAGGATTGGAAATATGATCATTGAAATCAAGAGTAAAGCCGCAAGGTTTCCCTTTACAACAAGCACAGGCCATGCTCTCACTCACTCTTTTGCTGCTCCTATCTTGGCCCTGTGTTCTTGCATAAAGAGCTCAGGGAAACCAGATAAATCGTCCCTGCTACAGAGCAGGAGTTGCCAGAGCCCCAGGCTGAGACATGATCTGGAACAGAATTGGACAGTGATGAGTCAGTACCGGAGCTCAAGGAACAAGACTCCACACAGGCAGCCACACAACAAGCACGGCTGGCGTGAAGAACTAGTCAGTAAAGCAAACAGAGACAAAGTGAAAAGAAGGCAGGAGAGGCTAGGTCTTCAATAGGTTGCAGGGGTTACTAGAGCCATGATCAGAAATGTAAGAATATCCTCTTTATCATCACAAAAACAGATGTCTATAAGAGCCCAGCTTCCAATGCCTGTGTAGTTTTGGAGGAGGCCAAGTTAAAAGATTTATCTCAGCAAGCACAGCAAGCAACTGCTGAGAAATTCAAAGTTCAAGGTGAACCTGTTGCAACTACTCAAGAAAACACACAGACTCCAACTGTATAAGAGGAGAGTAGAGAGGATGAGGTTGATGACACAGGTGTGGAAGTTCAGGACATAGAATCAGTCATGTCACAAATCAGAGCATATCAAAAGCAAAGGTAGTTTGAGCCTTGAGGAACAACAATAATTATAAATGTAACCATACAAAAACAAGGGCTTTTGATTTTGGGGGGTGTTTTTTTTGGTGTTTCAAAAGAGTAACTGCAGCTGGGTCTGAAATTTGTACTGGTTCTATCATTAATAAAGTCATGGCTTCCTCTGGGATAAAAAAATAAAAGAAATCGAGAGCAAAGCAGAAATATCACAGAAACACAGGCTGTTGGAGTCTGGTGATCACGTCCAAACTAAGTATACAGTAGATCAGATCTAGGTCATTATTTTCAAAGCAGGCGCACAAAAGACCAGAGATAAATGACTGCTAAGTGGTGCCACGATTCACTTTCTGGGAAAGAAGACTGAAGAGACCTTAAATCTACCTCTCGGAAATCTTTTCCTCTGTCATCTCTAGCCTGTGGAATAACTTCCATTTGCCTGTCTGTAGGAACCACGCTGAAAGAATGATGAAAGTCTCTGAGACTAATTCCACACGCTGAACTGGTCCAACCATCCTGACTGAAGCAATACCTTGAGAAAACAAGTTCGTAAATTAAGTCATCTAGTTCTGTTTATAGATATACCCTGAATCTAATTGTGCTTCATAGTGAAATTATTGATGTGTGTAGCACCATAAGTAGACTTGTTCCTATCACCTCTGATTTTTGTCTGAAGCCCCAGAGCAAAGAAGTGTTAAAAAGCTCCCATTATTCATATATTTGTTCAGGGATCACATAAAAAAAGGTGATCCAGAAACTCAAACCAAAAAATGAAAAGGGGCAAGGTGGTGAATCTTAAAAAGATTACAGTAGTGGAGATGTTCAGAGAGAGTAATCAGAGAGAAGGCATTTTCTCTAGCCATCTCACTGTAGAATTTGGGAGAATAATCACAAATGCACAAGGCATCCAGCCAGGTGAGGGGGAGAGTTAGCCTGGCAGTGTCCACTGAAGTAGGTTTGAGTATAGGGACTCTTCCCTGGGAGAGTTTAAAGTCAAGAGGCTGGCCTGGTTCCGACTTTGAAGACGGAGCCAGGAGACAGGGTTGTCGCAGAAAGTAGCCCACACTTCTACATTAAGCAGAGCAATGTCACAGGTTTTCTGGTGAACACCATGGGAGTGAACCAGGTCTAAGTCAAGGTTCCAAACCAAAGACCCTGTGTAGGATATAGTGTTGACGCAGGGTCTCAGGGGCAATAATAAGAAATCAAAGAGAGCTTTGTTCATGCCAGGGACCAGTCCAGTGTCTCACGAACAATGGGGCATGAACCCTACACAGAGGCCTTCCAAGTCAGATTAACACTCCAGCAATGCACCTTCTGTTCCATACCTCTACTCCATTCTCACAACCCCGTACACATGTCTGAAAGATGCAGAGTTTCTGTCTGCCAGTCCTGAAGGTCCTGGTTTCCTGGACAGAGCAAGATCACCTGGGGATCTCATTGAAATGCAGATTTATCAGATTCAGGTTGAGAAATGCAGAAGCAGGGCCCTACCATTCTGCATTTCTAATAATCTAATGGTGCTGTTGCTGCTGATCTGCCAACCACGCTTAAGTAGCGAAGACATAGATGGTAACATAGTGAGACGAGGTCTGGGGAGTGGAGAAGTAAGTCAGGAAAGAAGCGAAGAGAACTGCCATGGCCCCTGTGTGCCCCTTTCCTCACTGCAGCTTCTGAGCCCAAGCCAGGTCCAAGCTGGGGAAAAATTAGTACTTCTTTAGATGGAACAAGACTTTTTAAAGTGGTGATGAAATGAGTTAAGTTGATTTGTGTTTGTACCATGCCAAGTTAAGTCATGTTATGGGCTCAGCTGTGTCCCACCAAAATCATACGTTAAAGCTATAACCCTCAGTTCCTGAAAATATGACTGTATTTGCAGATAGGGCCTTTAAAGAGGTGATTAAGTTAAGATGAGGTTATTAAGGTAAGCCTTAATCCAACATGACTGCTATTCTCCTAAAAAGAAAAATTGTGGACACACAAAGAGACACCAGGTGGGGAGGAAGACATACCTGCACAGAGAGACAGCAAGAGGGCAGCCATCTGTGAGCCAAGGAGAAGGGTCTGGAACAGATTCCTCCCTCACGGTCCTTAGAGGAAACCATCTCTGCCAGAACTTGATCTTGGTCTTCCAGGTCCTCTGCAGAACTATGAGAAAATAAATGTCTGTTCTTTAAGCCACCTAGCCTGTGGTATTTTGTTATGGCAGCCCTAGCAAACTAATGCATCAGTAAACCAGTGAATGGAGGGGAAATTTTTTTCTACTTGTTAACTTAAATACTATATATCTTATAGCTGCAGAAAGCTTCTGAACCATACCACTATCAAACTTAAAATTAACCTAAAGTAAAATTAGAGTCCAGTTCAGTATCTTTGTAGAAATTTTACCATCTTATAGAGGAAATGAACTTCTCTATCTTCAAATCTTCTAACACATCTGAAATAATATAGCCTCATACTGTATCATCATGTTAGAAAAGTAAACAATTTCCCCTACATAAAATAAGTAAACTTTTCTCATTAGCATAAACGTGTTTAAACAGGAATACTACCTTCAAGGCTTAATCATGCTTCTATAGCTAGAAAAGAAGAGAATATTTTAAAAGTTCAGTTTCACACATTTATTTAAAAGTTTCAGAAGGGACTGGTGATTAAGATACAGCGCTTCAGTGAAAGTCTTCTCCTCAGACCCTTGGTCAGATTCACTATCCTACCACTTAATGGGTGAGCTGAAAACCTGATAGACCTCATGTCCAACTACTTGCTAAATATCTCCACATAAACGCTCTACCAGCTCCTGAATATCAGCTTCAGTAAAACTGAGCGTCTCCATCAACATGGTCCTGTTCTCCCTACATCCTTTCGTCTAGGTTCTAATGTGGTTGAAAAGGGTCAATGAAACAACATCCTTATGTGCGGCAGCTAGACTGGTGCCCAGCGCCACCGTTCCTCTCACAGTTGCTGGCGAGACCAACTTTCCAGTCACACGGTTGGAAACCCAGTAGCACCTTCAACAACTTCCTTTCCTTGGATCCCCCATTTTTATCAGTCCCTCTATTCTACCAATTTTATAGTCAAAGAATTATTCTTAACTGATCTCCCTGCCTCTAATCTCTGCTCTCTTCATTAGATTAGTTTATAATCTAATGAAGTTATAATCTAATGAAGTTAGTTCCTCTCTGTATCCCACATAATAGTACAAAGTTATTTTTTTCTACTGAATTGGGGCTTTCAGCTATTAAATAACCATTTCCTCTGAAACCTCAGAAAGGTGTGTATATACAAAAGGTGTCTCCTTTAGTTGATAGAAATCAAAAATTAAAATGTAACAGGAAATCCCAGGTAATCAATATCGAAGGTACTTTTAGCCCCAAATATGTACAAGACCCTAAAGCTCTCCCAGCTACGGCACCTCCTATTTCCGGAACACGCACCTGCCTTTGGCAAGGAGCACCCAACTGGGGAAAACCCTCACCAGCGTACTCCCTCCCTGCTGGGCCACCAACTGCACCGAAACTGTTTCTTGCCTAGGCAGCTTCTCTAACTAGTCTCGCTCCGCTCCGGTTAATTTCATTCAGAGCTACAAACTCAAGCCCTATGAAAATTTTCTCTGCTTCTAGAGGAGACCCAGGTCATAGGCCTAAACGAAGTGAGTTTTTTACTCATTCTAATTATTATAAATTTTCTTTTTAAGAGAGACTGTGTCATGTGGTAGGAAGAGCATGGGTTCCAGCGTTAGGCAGGCCTCAAGTCAAATCCTGGTTCTACATTAGTAGCTGTACAACCCTCCTCCTCTGTTCTCTCACCTATAGAATGAGAACTAAATCTACTTCCTAGTATGTCTGAGATGATTCAGTAAGATAACGTATTTGTATATAACAGCTAGTATGGTGCTTGGCACAATGAAGTTACTGCATAAATATAGGTCTCTTTATCTTCTTTATAAATATTTATTTTTCACTCTCTCACCTTATGCCATGAGTACCTTGAGAATCTTGGAATAAAGCCTGGAGTCCTGCCAGTAATGACTTTAGCTTATATTGAGTATTGTCATAAAGTTTCTTTGTTTAATACCTTGGATTATAATTAGAGTCAAGGATTCAACTGGATATTTTCCTCAAGTTTCTGGGTGGGCCTCGATTGGAGAGAAGTGTAAATGCCCAAATTCTGGAGCCTCCTGTTTCTTTGAATAAGAGTCTTGTTACTATAGGAAGTTGTCTTTACATACAGTGCCAAATAATAAATTCTTCTTTCCGTGATACAAACCCATTCTGTGTGGCTATCTAGTCAGTAGTGGTAGAGAATGTCACGTCTCAAACTCGATCCTGTATTTCTTTGTGTTCTAGATACATCATCAACTATTAAGCACCTGGCACAGGCATAGCACTTCTAGGTGCTGTGAAGCTACAAGTTATGTGCCAGTCATGGCTTCTGATCTCAAAATACCAGAGTAATTCTACGGTAATTCTATAACGACAGTGTGTGTAAGATGTAACTGAACTGCATTTCAGAGTCTCAGTGCTAGAAAAGTTCAAAAGAAATAGGGAAGTCTTCTGAATAGTGATAGGGGAAAGGTTCGCCTTGGAACAAAAGAAAGGTATCTAATGCAAGAACAGAATGTCAATGAATGTGTCATCAAATGCTAAATGCATCATATTTGTTCCCAGTTGGTTAACTTTATTGTTCTCAAGAAAAACCCACCTCAACCTTCCACATTGGGCAAGAGCCCACCTCTGTGCAGACCACCTGCATGAGCCATCCTCGTACGCAACCTTTCTTCTCCCACCTTCGCCAAACTCCACTTTCCCTTATTCTCAGTTTTCTCCTATATCCTCTGCCATCACAACCAAGTGCTGTGTCAGAAATTCAATCATGCCAAGGAAAAGAATCACAAACTATTGGTAAGTTAGAGCTGAATGGCATCTTAAACATCGTCGAGCTACCCTTCTCTTCATTCAGTGTTTGCAGTCAAAGACTGTTATATTCAGTCATTCATTATTTCACTCGAAAATATGGAAGCCACCCTATTATATGCAAAGTTCCCAGTAACTGTATTTCTGGTCGGTTTCTCTCATCCTTAAGAATCTTATCCCCTGCCTCTTCTCCATGTAATCAGTTCAGACAAAATTGGGAAATGGAGCGAACTGACTTTTGTACTTGTAGCCTCTTCATTCTTAGCCCATGTTCCTCCTCAGTGACCTCCCCCATCTGTTACTTTAAATTTTCTCATTTCCCTTGTTATCAGTTATCACTAGAGTCTTCAGTCACCTTAAGGTTGAATGGCCCATACCAATGTGATTGATTGTTCTTCTTCACGAGGTAGTTACCTTTTAACTGGGGTTAAAATCTTACATTACAAATAAAGGCCTAACCTATTTCCGACACCAGTGAAGGAGGATTTGGGGAACATACCTGAAAAGGTATTTTATAATTAACAACTCCTTCACATAACTTCAAGCAATATTGATAATATACTTAAAAGCTACCATTGAATATTTACATAACTGGGTACAATGAAAATTAATCCCTTACATTCAAAAGTTTGGCAGCTAAAAATGTATTGCCTCCCAATTCCAAAGCTCCCCTTGACTGTCTTCCTAGAAGAAAAATGGAGCTTGAAAGTTTCGCCTTTGCTGTAAGCACAATGTTAAGCTTTGTCGGTATAGGAAACTGGAGAGATACTACAAGAGGAACCAGGTTCCTGGTTTCAGTGTTTTCCATTTGCTTCTTGCTCCTATCTCATGGGTTCCAGCTTCATGTGTAGGGTTCATCTACTGGCACTCACCCCCTCGAGGTTCAGTGGAAATAGATGGATGGCTTCTTATCAGGTTGCAATGCCATCCCTATTGACAGCTTTCCAGTAAGTCACACATGTATCTTGGAAGTCAGTTTCCCAGACTTGGCCCACCTGCCTTTTGGAAGGATGTTTTCTGTGTGCCCAGTATCTGTGGTCCAGTTCTGACGTAGGTACCCCAGCAAAATTCTCTGCAATCCAATGGTCTATTGCCACAACTTCTCCACTGTGGCCTGAATTCCAACCTCTTTTCCATATTTGTTCCTTCCTTGGGTACCCTCAATGAGCTCTATTGCATTCTTTTGACTTTCATGTTCACCCTTTTATACATCATCATCTGTTATAGTCAATAAGTCTTTATATTAAATTTTACCTATTCAAATTATAATACTATATGGTGTCTGTCCTTTGACTGGTCCCTGACTGATATAAGAAGGAGAAGAAATGATCTTGTTCTTGAGGAATAAACCTTCAAAGCATTTGTTAAAAAGCCCAAATTATGCAAACAACCAGAGAGATTGTTTGAATTTCTGCCAGAGTAATCCGTTGCAAATTAGCCTAATATCTTGGTTACAATAAATAAGATAGAAAAAAAGGCAGTAAGCACTCAAATCCTAGAAAAAAATAGATTCTCATATTGAATCTGCAACTAAAAATAAAATAAAGCAAAATAAACAAACTAAAAATTCAAAGCTAAGTACACCAGCTCCTTAATCAACTGTCAAGTTTCAGTATCGCTGTACCCAAATAAGTATCTTCTGTATTTAGTTTTAAAAATTACCTAGGGGATGAGGGAGCCTGACTAATTAGGTTTTTGTATTTGGTTCCTGAAAAAATGTTGGCACAAAATAGGGCACAAACAAGCCAAGCTGGAAAAGTATAAGACGAGCAGTCATGACACTGAGTGTGGTATTTTGAGTCACACCGTCTGAGCAGTGGAGAGCAAGAACTTCAATGCCTGTCCACGAGACTATTGCCAAGATCAGTACCTAAGACAGTGCTTGTCATGTAGCAGCTTCTCCAAAAGGCTGTTTTTTTTTTTGTGGTTATTGCTGTAATTCGTGAATCTTGATTTATTATGTTGAGTTTTATATCAAGAAGATTTCAGTTGTTAGTGACAGAAAATCCAACTCAAATGAACTTAAACAATAAAAAAGGATTTGGTTGATAACATTATAGGAAAATCAGGAGGTAAAGAGAGCTTTTAAGTTGGTTCAGCAATATCACTAGAGCCGGCCTCTCTTTTGGGGTATCGCATGGTGGGGGCTTATCCTAAGGTTGAAGCCCTTTGCAGATTTAAGCTGGCTGCCAGCCATAACGAGGGCTTCACTGTTCACTCTCAGTGGAAGAGTGAGCTCTGTATTCCAAACCAGAGTCCTGGGATTCACCCAGATTAGCCTGGCTTGCATCACGTACTCACTACCCCTAAACCAACAGCAAAGTCCAGGGAAATGTATTGTGTTGAGTGGTTTAAGCCATTCTTAACTTACCTGTGAATTAGAGGTGTCGTTAGCTTTCTACACAGCACATGCTCCATAAGGGGAAAGACAAAAAGGCAATACAGATGTTGCACAGATGAAAAAAAAACTCTTGCCTAAATACTTTAATTTTTCCTTGTAGTTTTCTTCTAATACTTGTATTTATTCACATTACGGTTTTACAGAGATAGTGAATCAAAATTTACCAAGGAATAAAGAATAATAATTAAAAACTTATATAGCCTCACCATGTGCTGTACATGTTTTACATATACTAACTCATTCTGTCCTCAAACTACCATAAGGTTTAGGCAAGGAGCTACTAAAGAATGGAGTCATTATTTGGAACTTAGGCAGTATGGCTCTAGCACCTGTGTGCCTAACCCTCTGCTAGACCGCCTCTCAACAAAGAGGTAATTTTTAATTCTTCTGATATGCTATGAAAGTGCCAGGGAGCTTGATTCTATGTGCTCTCTCCCCAGAGGTGATCAACATAAAGCAATTGATGAATAAATGAATGACATAGGAAAGAGATTCCCAGAAAGGTTTTTTTTTTATTACTCAAACATTATTTTAAAATCTGAAACACAACGAAACGAGAAGAGATGCACCATTCACCAACAGAGTAATCAGATGAAGTTCTCCAATCATACCCCACTCATTGTCCACACTTTAACAGCAAACTCAAATTATAGTCAGAGATGATCAAGTATTTTGGAGCCAAGACCTCTAATGCCAGTGGAAATCTGTCAACACTATTATCAGCTATTTAATATTGAGAAAACCTCTCTCTTCAAGTCTCAGTTTCTCCCTCTCTGAAGTGAAAAGATTGGACCAGGTTATCTAAAAAGTAGCATGTATGCACACACACACACACAACTATTCCTACACTTCCAGCACTACCTCAATTTTTCTCTCTCAAACAATAGCTTGTTATTGAATTTTTCATCATGGCTCTGGCATCCTTCCAAATATGATCAAATTAAAAGGAAACCTAACTAGTAAGCCAAAAAATAAATAACAAAAAGAATATTAAAATCTCTCTGCAAGCTTCAGCTGGTCAATCCTCCCAACCTGCCCCTGGTGTCAAGCTAAACAGTTTTCAAAGGTCAGGTCTCTTTGCAAGTCTGATTTATTTTATTAAAGTCACAGAGAAACTCAGTTTACAAACTATCCTTCCTGTCTCTCCCTCTTCTTCCTTCTTCTCTTGAATTTCTCTCTTGCTGTCACTGCTGGATAGGTCTGCATGTTTTTTTTTATCTCCTCATTTATAGAGAATTACAGGTATGAACTACTAATCCTATTAATATCAGAAACTACTATACTGTGTGCGCTTGCATAGAAAATTATTATGACCTTAAACATCTCACTGAAATTGCAATTTAATGAATTTATGAATCCAAAAGAAACATGTTTTAGGTAATGCAAATTTGTTTTCCACAATTTATAAATTCTGGGCCTCTGTGAGAGAACCAAGTAATTTCCATTTTCTTTATTCTAATATCCAAATCACTTTTCCGGGCATCTCAGTTTAGAAAGAAAATGCTGTGAGGCTCATTCTTTTGGTTGATGGTTCTCATTAATCTTAACGGGAGAAATCTTGGTACATAGATCAAAATAAAAGGGCTACTTGGCAATAAACTAATGTATTGTTACCTTAGTCACTAAAAGAGAAAGTAGAATGTGTAATACCTGAAGCAGACCTTTCTATGGTAAGTTGTCTCATTCCCTGATAAAATTCTGTCATCATATAGAAATTTTTTATGGAGGCATAGATAGTTCACCTTGCACCCTGAAGAAAGTATCATGGATTTTTTTATGAGATGTACTAAGCTATACATAACAGACTGAAAAAGGAAAGAATTGAAGGATGAGTAATCTGCAGAAGCAAATCGCGCACTGTCATCATCCTTAACTAATGGCGTTGAGTCTGCTCCAAGGCTACCTTGGTTTCCTCAACTGGCCTTTGAGAAGTAGCAGCAAGTCTAGCTCCCTCCTCCGCTCCTCCACAAAGGCTCACTTCTGCACCATCCTCCTTTGCTTTCCCATCCTCTTGCTGTTTCCAGTTATATCATTCGTACATGCCCATCCCCAAACCAAACGGTAGTTACTGAACAGGGATTGGAGATGGCATACTCTCAGTTCGTTAATTGCTTCTCAAGTTGGAAGCTTTCAAAATTGGGCATAAAAAGGAATACAATATGATAGGGTAAACATCTGAATTTCTTTTTACCTCCTCTAAAATTCCATGCTAGCCCTGGCCAAGGTGACTACTTTTATTCCTACTTTTTTCCAGAGTCCTACTTTTATTCCTAGCCTCAAAAATAATAGGCCTAAGGTACTTCTTAACTGCTCAGAATATCTGCCTACCTCACAAATTTGTTTAAACCGCTACAGTGTTGAAAAGAAAACTAAGATTTTTAGAAAAATTTTACTCACAGTGTTACAGAAACAAGCAAAAAGCCCCAAGTTTAGCCTAAAGGAAATCAAGTGAATGTACTGAGAACACGGGAAGGTATCAAATAAATGTGTAGCCCTTGATCCTTCTTGCTTGTTCATTTAGATGTCTAGGTTTCTCTTCATGAGTCACTCTGGCTGAGAACTGCCCTTCTCCCCACACAGAGCCTTACACACATCTCTGCTCTTGTCTTTGGCAATGGGCAGAGGAAGATATCATTTGCCTGTCTGTTTCTTCCTGAATATCATGAGATCCTCAATGGTAAGCAAAAGCATTTTAATAATTCCTATACCCAGCACAGAACCTAATACATAATAGATAATAAATGTTTGTTGAATAAATAAATGAGCAAGCTTGCTAACTATATGTCCATACTGATATAAGGCCAGTCATTAACTTAGGTTACACCTTAAGCAGAAGAATTGTAAGAAGTAAGGACAGTTCCCTTTCCATACCTCCTCCCTGTGGCCAGAAGTTCCACAAAATAATCTACAAGTCTCTAAGACATAAAATGCAAGTATCCCCGATGGAGAAGTAATACTTTGGCATAAATTTATGTTAGATTGGAATTACTGACACCAGCTACTTCCTCCAGTGCAGTTTACAGAGATTGGGGTGGCCTTAGAAAAATAGTATACATCATCCCCACAGGTCCCAACCCTGTTGTGGCCATGGGCCAATAAAATCTTGGAGCATCAGCCCATCAGCAAATAGAGGTTAGAAAATCCTATTGCTCCCACAGATACCATGCCTAGAACAGGGATTCATTCTGCAGGTGCCCATGTAATCATCTGAACTGTTTCTCAATCAAACACCTACCCCATGCAGCCCAGCTACCTAATTAGCTTCTTGGCCAGAGTTCTAGGTACCTGGGTTCCCTCCTGAAGGAGGAAGCCCATCCCTGAGTCCCAGTCAGTAATTAAGAGTCCTGGCTTTCTTGCCCTCCACTGTCCGCAGGAAAGACTCTGCTTTCCAGGAGTTCTTAGGGAGACCTCTCACCCAGACCTTCCCTGAGAACTCCTCTGCCCATGGTGGTGGTCTTCATTCTTTGATTGGCAATCCCTCGGCCATTCACCTTGGCTTGAATGGGAATCCAACTTTTGCTTTCCATCCTCTAATTTTGGCTCAGAACTCCCTCCAGGCCTCTCTAACCCTAGTCATTGTACCCTAACCCTTGCCAATCCTGGCTCAGTGCCAGTTTGCTCCTTTTTTCCTTACAGGAATCTACACGTTTATCTGCCCTGGTCACATCTTTTATGATCCTGAGCAAGGAAAAGGAGTTGGGGTGGGGGGAACAGGGAAAGGAACCATCAAAAACAGTAAAGATAAAAAATTCCCTCTGCAAGTTGGGGTGGGGGGAACAGGGAAAGGGACCATTAGAAACAGCAAAGATAAAAAATTCCCTCTGCCTCACATGTTTTGCCAAGAGCCAGAACTGCTCAGTAGCATAGGTTTTTAATTCCATGCACTCAGACAGAATTTCCTCAAAAAGATCTTTAACTATAGCTTCTTTGTCTTGGCTTCTCAGGACCCTCTTGTAAGCATTGCCCCTCCAGGTTGAAGGCAAGTACCCAGGACTGGCCATTTCCGCTGGATCTTGGACATCAGCCAAGCTCACGTGCCAAAACAAATAGAAGAGCAAAAGGGCACAGACAGAGAGACCGAAGAGACATTTCCCGGTTAAGAAATCAGCACTCCTTTCTTATTTTTTAAGATATTTGTTTTTAAGACCCTGCTCATTCAAAAATGTAAATTTTTGAGAAGCATGTTTTGATTCCACCAGTGTTTATCTCAATTTTTTTATATTTACAGAGTTCTTAGGTTTTGTTTTTCCATTGCACACCAGAAAGTTTAATGTTTGGTATCAGTAAAGTACTTATAAAACACAAGGTGCTGAAGAAAATTAATTCTTCATTATATGTCAGATGAGTAAACGGAACATTTTGAATCATAAGTGTATTCATCATTTTAGATACTTTCAAAATTATTTCCTTTGTACAGAATAATTTCATCATGAGTAGAAATATCTCAGCCTTATTTAATATCTAATATAAGAGAGGGCAGTGTTTTAGAATGGAAAGGACACTAGACTGAGAATCAGGAGTTTTAAATTCTAATCTTTTTATTAATTGTGGAACTTGAGGTGAAGTCTCAGGCTCCTCATCTGCAAAATGTAGGAATCGAAGCAGGAGATTTTCAACCTTTTTTGGTTACAACCTTTTTCCTGTTTAATGACTTGACATGCTGAGAGCATAGTACAGTAAAAAAAAAAAGAAATGCATTCAGATTCAAGAGATTCAGATTTTAATCTGAGTTTTGCCTCTAACTTTCTTTGTGACTTTGAGCATTTGCCCTCTCTCCTGTTTCCTCATCTGAATAAAAAGGAAATAGAACAGATGGTGTCTAAGGACATTTCCAGCTCTAAAATTTTATAACAAAGGAAAATGTCTATGCTGCATATGCTACCTTCCATTTGCACATAAAACTTGATGTTTTCCTCCAAGCAGCCTGAGAAGAATACATGCATTTGTAAAGCATCTCCCCAGTGTACTGGATGGAACACACACTTGAATACACCTTGAATTCATCCACTTGAATACACCTTGGTTCCTAAGGGAAAAAAGCTATCGTAAGTGCCTCTTTGCTTCACCTCTCTTCTAAGTACCTGAGGTCCAGCTCTGGAATGCAGCACAAACATTATCATTACCAGGCTTCACCCAAGTGACCCCCGTAGACCATGAAACAAAGACAACTATGATCAAATCTAGTCTTTACCTTCTGTTTATAAATATATTACTCATGGGCAAGGGTGACTTCTTAAATGCTGAAAAAATAAAAGCTATTTATCAAATACACAGTACTTTTACATTTTTTACATGAAAATGTGCTTACTCCAAAAATATTTTTGTGTTTATAATTTCTGGATTTTTGTTAAAATGCTATAACTATTCAAGTAAAGTGTCTGCTTCAAAAGGAAGTCAGAACTATAGTCACGGTGGTTTACAGAACAATTTCTGGTAGTCTTTGCTTCAGTTCAGTATGTCGCCATGATTGGCTGTCAATAGTTACAAATAAGGAAGTTTCAAGTCAGGGGATTTCTCAGTGGAAGTTCCCAGTTCAACACAAGGGAGAGCGCAGAGAGGTTTGGGCAGCATTCTACACTCTGTAACCGCCTACTCTTTAAAGAGCAGTGGTCTGTGAAAGAAGACTTGTAACCTGAAGAAGAGCTAACCAAAACTTGAGTAGTTCCTACTGATTTGCAGCCTAGAAAGGTGCTTGGATGGCTTAAACTGAAGTGTTGCTGATTTGTTCTTCTCTTCTGCTAAGTAAGTAGTTTATGACATGATTCAATAATGCCATTGTATTCATTATTATAGTTAAGAATTTGACCTTTAAAAATCAGGGCCCCTAGCTAAGAAAAATTTTAAATACTGTGATTTTTGTTACATTCTTCTCAACTTTAAAAATAGAATATATGCCTCTATTAGAAATGATTTGTTTAATAATAAAACTTCTGTAATGAGTGGTTTTTATAACATAATGTAAGAGAAGATGTATGTATTTGGCATAAGTTATATATAGCTTACTAGTTTGAAAAGTACACTAATACTATAGATATTCATACTTCTTTTTGGTTAGAATTTTAAAGATCAACTTCAGCATGATCCAGTGTGTTCATTCAAACATTAACTCAAGTTTATATTTTTCCACTTTCTAAGAGATACATGTTAAAAAATATAGTTTTACTTTAAAATATCAACCTCATAGAAAATTTTCCTTTTCCTATCCTGAAATATGTAAACTTAAATAATTAGAGTAATCTAGTCTTATTCTATACCGGTTGACTTTTATGTTCATAATAAAAAATGAATACTAAATGAATAGAAATACTATACAGTATTTCTGTACAGAAATACTATACAGTATTTCTGTAAAATACTAGACTGTAAATACTAGTATTTACAGTCTAGAAAATACGAGACTGTATAGTATTTAGAAAACACTAGACTGTATAGTATTTTCTAAATTATAGTATGTTCTTAATAAATAATCTTAGGAAGTGATTAAAGACCAGGAGTCATCATCACTATTGTTATATTAATAGCTACCATTTATTGAGTGTCTGCTGGAGGAAACAATCATGAGATCTTCCAGTTCACAACAGAGCCCATGCTTAAACACGAATTTGTATCACTTCTTTTTACTATGGCTCTCTGCTACCACTGCCCTGCCTTCTTACAACATTGAAACAGAATTTTGGGATGTTTTATCCAAGTTGCAAAATGATAGGAAGGGGGAAGGAAAATGACTTGGCCAAGGTCACACAGCAGCCAAGTCATTTATAGAAACCTAGAAGTTGTTTCTAGTTCTCCCTTCTCCTCACTCACCCGCACCATCCCCTCACTATCCCCAGGGCTCACTTGTACATGTGCAGAGGTGCACACCACAGTCTGCCTCCGTGCAAAGGGGCTAAAGACTGTATATGAGGTTCCTGCTAGAAACTGACTAGGGCCCTAAAGGAATGTCCAGTTATTTCTTTTAAACACTTGTGACAATGAAGAGATGGCCAACTGAAAGATTTAAGACAAATTTGTTAGATTCCTCCAAAAAAGTTCCAGTTGGAATTTCATAAACTATGCACTAATTTGAGGAAAATGATCATTTTTACAGTAGAGAACCTTCCTGCCTGCAAACATGCTTTCTTTGCACATATTTAAGGACTCGGGAAATATATAGGTTTTTATCTGTTGTAAAATGTATTCCAATAAATTTTGTTTTATTATGTTTCTGTGGGGTAGGGATTTGAGAAAGTTCTTGATTCCATAATTTTATATTGCATCCAGCCGTGTATTGATCTTTTATTTATTCTAAATTATTTTAGGTAATTTACATGTGATGCCTAGATAGGAAAAATATAATTTTATATCCTCTTTTTTTCCCTCTCACCACATTGTCTGGAACTTCTAGAACAGAGTTTAATAACAGAGAAGATGGCAGCCAACCTTGTCTTGTTCTGATCTCAATGGGAATTTCCCTAGTGGTTAACATTAAGAATGACGTTGGCTGTTGGTTTGAGGTAAATAAACTTATTATAAAAACCAAATAATGACCAAATATACTTCTAACTGTAGTTTACTAAAGATGTATCAAGACTTCATATAAAACTATATTCAATTTTTTGGTATCATTAGAGACAATTGTATAGTTTTTCTATTTTATATAGCATTTTGCTGTTTTACAATATAATAATTTCAT